>CM021105.1:122564723-122747015 GCA_007115665.2 Sequoiadendron giganteum
ACAACCACTTTCAAAATGGAGGATGTGGTTGCTTCTTTGTTATCATAAGAGATGAGATGGAAAAATACTAAGATGACAAAGGAGGCTCTTGTTGTTCAAGGTAGATCAAAAGAAAGGACAGAAAAAGGACAAGAAGTCCAAATCGAAATCAGAAGGGAGATCAAAGTCTCTTGGTAAGATGTCCAAGGTGAAGTGTTGGAATTGTGGGCAACCTAGTCATGTCTGAAAGGATTTCAAAGAGAAGAAAAAAAGTGAAAGAAGAATTCTTCTGACAATGATTCTTCTCAGAGTGATGCAGATGCCTTTATTGCAGCCTTGGCAACTCAAGCATTAGATGATGCATGGTTGGTTGATTCTAGAGCATCATTTCACATGACATATCATAGAGAATGGTTTACTAAGTATGAAGAATGTGATGGTGGAAAGGTGTATCTGGCAAGCGATTCATCTCTGGAGATTGTTGGCCGTGGAAGAGTCAAAATTCAGTTTCTTGATGGTAGAATTAAGGGAATTGATGGCGTAATGCATATACCAGGTCTGGCTCAAAATTTACTTTATGTAAGCAAGTTGAATGATGTTGGAGTGCAAGTCTCATTCTCTAGAATTGGTACTCTGTTCAAGTTGGACGCACTGGTTGTTCAATGCAATAGTGTCTCTGAAAAGTCACATAAGGTTGTTTGTAAAGAGAAGAATGAAAATGTTCCTATTGGAGCAAATTATTTGGAAGTGAAAATTCCAATAGAAAATAATATGCTCTGGCATCAGAGGCTCGGTCACATTGGTGAAAAGGGTTTGAAAGTCTTGAAGAATAAAAACCTAGTTGAGGGGCTTGATGATTGTAATCTTGATTTTGAATTATGTGAACATTGTATATATGGAAAAACCACATCATTTTTCATTCTACTTTAGTCCTCATAAATCTTCTACTGTTCTGGATTATATTCATTCTGATGTGTGTGGTCCAGTGGATGTTCCTTCGTTATCGAAGTATAAATATTATGTTTCTTTTATTGATGATTATTCGAGAACTGCATTTGTCTATTTTTAAAAAAGTAAATCAAAAGTGTTTAGTCATTTTAAGGAATTTAAAAACCTTGTGGAAAATCAGTCCGGAAGAAAAATAAAGTGTCTAAGGACTGAAAATGGCGGTGAGTTTTGTTCTGATGAGTTTAAAATGTATTGCAAAGACCATGGTATTAAGAGGCATAAAACAACACCTTACACTCCGCAGAAAAATGGAGTTGCTGAAATGTTGAACAAGACATTGATGGAGAAAGCAAGAAGTATGTTGAGTAAAGCTAGTCTAGAGAAGATGTTCTAGGCTGAGGCTATGGTGACAACATGTTAATTATTGAATCGATCACCTTCTTCAACACTTATTGATATAATGCCTATGGAAGCTTGGTCTGGTAAGAAGCCCTCTCTCAGAAATATTTGTGTCTTTGCTTGTGAAGCATATGTTCATGTGTCGGATGTGAAAAGATCTAAATTGGACAAAAAAGTTGAAAAATGTATCTTCATTGGGTATGGCCTTAGTGTGAAAGGATGAAATCTTTGAAATACTATGACTAAGAAGGTATTGTACAAAAAAATTATAATCTTCTGGGAATTGAAACCTTCTTCAGTGGATCTGCAATCAGGGATGAAAGAAGAGGAAAAGAAGAATGATGTTGTTGAGATACTTTTATTTCTAGAAAAAGAGGAACAACACATTGAAAGTGTACCTAAAACTAAGGAGATTTTGAGCAGATTTTGAGCAGATTTTGAGCAGCTCTGAGAGTTATGAACAAGAACAAGAACCACAACCTCATCCTCAGCCTGTGAGGAGGTCTACACTTGAGAAGAAACAACTAGATAGGTATGGATTCTGTATGTTATATTCTAGTTGTGCCTATGCTTTGATTACTAACATGGATGAGCCTGGGACTGTAGAAGAGGCAACTAAAATGTTTGATTCAGATTCCTGGTTGGAAGCCATGAATGATGAAATGGAATCATTAAGGAAAAATGATACTTGGGATTTGGTCCCATTGCCCGAAGGTAGAGAGCCTATGGGCTACAAGTGGGTGTTTAAAAATAAAATCGGTCTGGATGGTTGTGTTGAAAAGTATAAAGCAAGATTGGTTGTGAAAGGTTATTCCTAGGTAGAGGGAATTGATTATGGGGAATTTTTTTCTCTTGTAGCAAGGCTGACATCTATTATATTTATTTTATCACTTGTTGCAGCATATGATTTGGAGATTGAGCATATTAATGTGAAGACAACATTTCTTCATGGTGATCTTGAAGAAGAAATCTATATGTCCCAGCCTGAGCACTTTGTGAGAAAAGGTAAATAAAATCTAGTTTGCAAGTTGAAAAAATATTTGTATGGTTTGAAGCAATCACCTAGGATGTGGTACCAGGAATTTGACACATTTGTTTTGTCTTTGGGATTTTTAAGATCAAAATCAGATCATTGTGTGTACTACAAGACTGAAAATAATCAGATTCTTATTATTTCCCTTTATGTTGATGATATGTTGTTCATAAGGAAATAGTAAGTTAATGATTTCTGATCTAAAATCTCAGTTGTCTACAAAGTTTGAAATAAAAGATCTTGGTACAGCTAGGTATATTCTGGGGATGGAAATAACCAAGGACAGAAAGGGAAAAAAGCTTAGCTAGAGTAAGTATATTAATATTGTTCTAGAGATATTTGGTATGAATGATTGCAAGCAGCTAGTTGTTCTAGTTTTGCAAGGAACAAAGCTATCTATTGAAGATTGTCTAAAATCTCCTATTGAGATGGAGGACATGGCCAGAGTGCCTTATGCTAGTGCCGTTGGTAGTTTAATGTATGCAATGGTCTGTACAAGGCTAGATATTGCCTAAGCAATGGGAGTTCTTAGTAGATTTATGGTGAATCCAGGAAGGACACAATGGGATGCTATGAAAAGAGTGTTTAGATATCTGAGGGGCACTTCAGACTATGCTCTCTGTTACCATGGACATTTGGCTAGATCACAGAGGACTCTCAACATTCATGAATATGTGGATTCTAATTGGGTAGGGGACATTGACAGTAGAAGGTCCACCAGTGGATATACTTTCATGTTGAATGGTGGTGCAATTAGGTTGATGAGCAAGCAACAAGCTGTAGTCCCTTTGTCTACTATGGAAGCTGAGTACATGGCAGCAATTCACGCCTATAAAGAAGCAATTTGGTTAAAATGTGTGTGTTCTAACACTAGGTTTGATGTAGGGAAAATTACAATTTACTATGACAGTCAGAGTGCTATTTATCTGGAAAAGAATCCTACTTTCCATGCCAAGATGAAACATATTGATGTGCAATATTACTTTGTAAGAGATATGGTGGAGGATGAAAAGGTCTCTTTAGAAAAGGTGGATACTTTGGAAAATGTTGCAAATGCATTGATGAAACTAGTGAGCACAAAAAAGTACAATTTGTGTACCAAATCGATGGGCCTTGGTGCCCATAAAACTTAGTAGTTTTGTTGTGCTCTGGAGGTGTCAGTAAGATCTTCATCAAGTGGGAGATTGTTGGAAAAAGTGCCTCAATGCTTACTGACATTGAACTCCTGAAAGAGCAATATTGGTGAGACCTTTTGAATTTCTTGTCGATGAGCAACTATCTTGGAGAGATCATATCATTGTGACCTTGGATTTGTCTTGGTGATGAGAACCATTGTTGTGAGCCTACAGAAGTCTCGGTGATATCAACATGACCAGAACAGTTGGGGTGACATTCCTTACTCACTTTGATGGCAAATGTCTAGGTGATGAAGATCATCAGGGAGACTCTTGGCAATGAAGGTCATTGGGGAGACTTGTGTTGTCAATGTAACCTTCTAATCCCTTGCCGATGGTGTTTCTCTCACTGATGGATTTGCTCCTGGTGAATGATTTGTGTGACTCTTGCTGATATGTGTGATCTTAGTGTTCATTGGGTCATTGGGGAGACATGAATGTTCGGTGAGACTTCCCAGTGTGTTGGCAATAGGGATTGTCTTGCCGATGGTCCTGAAGATCGAGGAGACTTCACCAAAGTCTAAGTGATAGGAGTCAGTGTCGTGTGATAGCCTGTGGACATTCTTCCATTAGTTTGACACATTCTGTTGTCTCACTGATGAGCGATAAAGTTGAAATCTATTGACCAAGAGTTTGTCCTAAATGTTTTGTCTTGGACCAATGAGTGATGCAAAATGCAAACTGATTGGGTAGTTGAACTATTGTGATCATTTTCTTGTGGTAAATGAATAGATAGCTTGAACGATGGATGAAAAGTTTGGTCATGGCTCTGGTTAGAGAGTTCGATAGATGTGTGATTAGAATTTTTGGTGAACTTCACTGTATGCTAAACAAAAAGCATTGTAACAGTGTAGTGTAATTCGATACAAGATTGATCAGGGAAATGTTGTTGATATAGAATTGTCATCTGAAAAGAAGAGTTTGTAACTTGTATGTAATTGGTTTACTATAATACAAGTGATCCTTCTTTGGTGTGGTGGGTTTTTCTCCCATAAGGGTTTTCCCATGTAAATCTGGTGTCAATTGTGTTATGTGTTTATTTCTCAATTTTTTTATTTCTTTCATGTGTGTCTTAATGAACTGTAATTGTAAATATCAAAAGGTGTATCTCTCTTCTCCTCTAAGACTTGGCATTAGGTAAATTTGTTCTGCAATTGAATTTTTCCTAACAAGTTCATCAAACCATCAAACTCACTCTTCCTCACCAATTCCACTCAATCCCTTGTAGCATTGCACGTAGACTAAATCAGGTCAAACTTCACAATGGTTGGTGCAGTCACAATAGAAGGGTTCTCAAAGAGAATAGTCCAAACCATATAGAAAGAGTCACACAACATAAGAAAGATAGAAAATGGAAGCGAGTTTAGATTAAAAAATTCTCATTAATAGAAATCTTGATTACAATCAACCGACAACATTTGGGCTTACAAATTCGGCTCACAAGCCTGATACAACATGCTCTAAAATACAATATTCTTACATACGACCAAAAATATTATAGATAAAATTCTATCTTCTTCTTAATTATCTTCCCTCTATCCTAATGATCTATTACAAGCTTTATATCATATCCTTAGATCTAGAAGCATCCACATCGGCCAAGGATCATTACAATCTCCAATGAAGGAAACATAACGTGTGCATGAAATAGGTCGACCTCAAATTGGAATTTCATATTGGTAGGTGCATATGATGAAGTGTGGACCAATAATTAAGGTCGGGGACACTCCACAAAAAAATTTAAAATACACTGTAAGGATCTAAAAGCTATAGGAAAGATCCATGAGCGATCAAACTAGCCATTAGGTTTGAAATTATTCTGGGACTAGTTCCCAGAAACTGTCACCTAATCTTAAAGCAATAACTTTTCGTAAAAAGATCCAATCATGCTGAAATATTGGAATTAGGTAAATGAACATGTCCTCGATGAAAGCATAGATCTGTAGAATCTAGTGAACAAACATAAGGAAATACCGAATTTTCCAACTCGAATTGAACAAGAACAAAACTAAATGAAAATATTTTTGGTTGATGCAAGATTGCCAAGAACCAAGGATGCTCCTGCATCAATGGGATTCTTTTAGAATAGGACTTGAACCTTTTCAAGGACCTCTCAGGGCACACTACAATATATCACAATCACTCAATAGGTTATTTTGACACAATTCACTCAAATCAGGCTTTTAACACAAGCTAGGCCTCAAATTAGGCCTATTTTGCAAAGGGATTCAAAATTAAACTTTCCCTTTCACTCCAAATTCACTGGGGAAGAAATTTTCATGTGACATAACCTAAGAATCCGCACTTTTTTGTTAGAAATTCATTCACCAAAGCACTTAAACCCAAAACCCTCCTTTTTAGGCCAAAAACTAGGGTTTTATTGAAAGTCTGGCTTCCAATCCTCTCAAAACTTTGCAATCACGTCAAACAAGACATAATCAACCTAGAAAAACTCAAATCATTAATAAATCACACTACCCCAACATAATTTTCACTTTTCCATATCGAAACCTCACTAATTCAGGAGGAAAACTTACTTTTCACCATTAAGGCTTCATGCCCAATACTTTATTCCACCTCCCCTAGACACTCAAAGCATGAAAACATCTACCCTTAAAAAATAAATCCCATTCCATCTAGTTACAATGATCACAAAGGGTGGAATGGGTTTTAACTCATTGTGTTAACTTCAAACCCTTAACTTTGTTTACACAGGCCGGTCTTAGAAATTTGACAATAAATTGCACAAGACTTAATGAAATTTCACATGAGTAGATCCAACAGAGATTTAAGATAGTCTAGTATGAAAATCAAGACAATTTAAATCATTTTAAATTCTGTACGGATCATACAATCCAAAAAATGATGAAAAACACAAAAAATCTGATGAAAACAACAATATATCAATTGAGGGTTCTTTCAAATCTTCAAAATCCAGCATACATCATTGATTTTCATCCTATTTAAGATTTTTTCATCCTAAAATAACTATTTTAACTTCCTAAACTACCCTTTCAAATATAATGACCATTGGTCTTCTTAATTTGTCCTTTTACAACATTTTCAAAATTGTAATTTTGCAACTTTTCAACTTTTTCCACATTTTAAAGGCCAAACCAGCTAGACACCTAAATATGACTTAATAATTAATAATTACATTATAAAACTGTCTCAAGATCTTATTTCATGCATATTCACCAAAATCCTAAAGCCTAGACACCAACTTCATGAATTGACAACTTTTATGCAATGGTGCTCCTGCACCATACACCCCAAATTTATCATTTTCCAAGTCTCTTGGAAAAGATTCTACAACTTGTCATCCTTTGTACTCTTTATACCTTTCTCCTTCATGTTTGTATTCAATAGGTTCATCAAGTGTTCTTGACTCTTACTGTCTCTATCATTCTTGATCTTGCCTTCATTTGTTTCTTGTTCCAACTATCCTTTTTATACTGTGGGGTGTTTTTCATCTTTTCCATCAGCAAAGACTACTATCATACCTTCTTTTTCAACCGTAAAAACACTTTCCTCATCTTCCATCACTTCCTTTTTCTTTCCATGCTCTATCCTCTATTCACTAGCCTTCTTATATGCATCTTTATCACTATCAATCTCATTAACTCTTGTACCATCACATTTAGTGGCCTCTATCAGACCTGCCAATACCTTGGTTACTATCCTATGACCATCACAATCTACTGTCTCATCTTTCTTACAAACTCCTATCCCCTCATTCACTATTTTACCAATTCCATCATCCCTTGACTATCTTTTTACCTTTTTCCTTGTTATAGGGCACATAATTGTTCCTATCATGATGTCATCACTCTTTTCTTGTTTTTCCAAAGGCTCTTCAATCTTACTCTGCACTTTACCAATCTAAAACTCATTACCTTCAACTTTCCTTTTCCACACAAAAGTGTTCTTCTTTCCAACAACTAATTGTAAGTCATTTTAATTTTTTCTATCTATTGTCTACCCTCTATCAAGCCTTGCATTGGCTACCAAACTCATGTTTTTACCTTCATCAAGATTTACATATTCATTTCTCCCTAGCATGATAATCTCACCTTGCTCCTTTGTCTCTTCAACCAATGGAGTCAAAATGAACTCACTCCCATCCTTTTCAATTGTGTATGTATTTTACCTTCCATTATACAAGGTTGACCTATCAAACTGTCAAGGCCTTCCTAGTAACATATGACAACAATTCATGGGTAATATATCACAAAGAACTTCATTTCTATACTATCCAATATTAAATTCAACTATACCTTGTTCACTCACCACCAAAGATTGATTATCACTAACACATGATAATTTATATGATATTTCCCTAGGTACTCTTTGCAAATGCAATTTATCCACCATATCATTAGACACAATGCTATCAGTACACCTTGAATCAACTATTACTTTACATACCTTATTTTTACATCTACAGGTTGTCTAAACAATGCTATTCTTTGAAGCATCTCTCTCTCCTTTGTTGTCTTCAAGACTTGTTCCTTCATCATCAATATCTTACCTACTTCAGGAACAACACGAACTGTATTGGAATTTCAACTTTCGACTTCATCTTCATAAAATATTTGTGCTCTCCTATCATTCTTCTTTTCTCCTCCACTTGAAGTTGAACCAAGTTCTTAGGACACTTCCAAGTAGGATGGCCATATTGTTGACAATGGTAATACCTACCTGCAAAAGTGTTGGAATTCCTTCCACCTACAAATCTGCCCCTTCTGCCTCTATAATCTCCTCTAAAATCTGCAATTTGTTCATCCCTTTTGCTTGGCTCTTCTTGATTCTCATTTGTTTGTCTTGGGGTAGAGAAATATCCTCTTCCTCTAACTATATTTTATTATCTTCTTTTTACCTTCTCTTTTGCCTTCAATGCCATTTGATAACATTCTTCTACACTCCTAGGATTTTTCAAAGCCAATTCATCATGTATGTTCAATCTCAAACCACCCAAGTACCTAGCAATTTTCTCATGCTCATTCTCATTATGGTTAGATCTCATACTCAATTTATAAAACTCTTCAATGTATGCTTTTACATTCATTTCCTTTTTCCTTGAACTTTGCAACCTCTTAAACACCTGAATAGAATAATCTAAAGGGAGAAACTTACCTTTCAACTTAGCTACCATCTTGTCCCATGGTACAATTTTGAATTTTCCTTGCTTCCTTCTTTCTGACTACAAATAATTCCACCACAAAAGCGCATGACCTTAAAGCTTTGTTTTTGCAATCTTGACCCTCTTCTCTTCAAGAATGTCCTCATACTCAAAATAAATATCCAAAGATTCTATCCAATCTAACAACTCCTCTTCATTTAGGTTTCCACCAAAATTTTGAGCATCAACCTTCACTTTATATTTGTCACCTTTGATTGCCTTCAACAATTTGTCCATTCTCTATGTTGGAATTAGGGAACACTGAGAGGGGGGTGAATCAGTGTTCTGTAAATCTTAACTATTAATTTGATATTTACACTATTTCAACATTTAAACAAAAGGAAAGATGGAAAAACACAAAGAAATCATCCACAACACCATAACACAAGTATTTTTATGTGGAAAACCTATTAAGGGAAAAACCATGGTGGAGGTCAATCCATAATTTGAGTACTCAAATATAAGTCTTACAAAATGGGAATGCACTTGCATTCAAGCTCATTGCCTAGAGCTCACTGCCCAAAATAGAAAGGCTCACTTCCTTATTAAATATTTGGATTAAGTCCATCTGAAGGATTGACTTGAAGGAATAGCATTTTCTCATGCCTGGTTATAGTTTCAGTTAAGCACATTTGATGATTTATGATCTTCTGTCTAATTTTATTTTCTGCTCTGCTTTGCTCTGCTCTTCACATCACAAATCCATACATTAGTGAGTTCACATCACTATCCTTCTAAATCTAGCACCACACACTAACATACTTTGTATCTCCTCTCTCAAAATGATATAACCGATTACCTATATATATCCACAACTAAAGATTCAATCAACCATATGTCAGCTTTAATAGAACATAGAATACTTTCCAACCATCGGCTAAATCCACAAGTGATTTTCAATGCGCACCATCCAAATTTGGCCATAGCATAGTGAGGAAATAAATAAACATGTTTGAACACAAAAAAATTTAAGAAATTACTCCTTAAACATCTACAACAACTATATCCACCAAGTCGGCCTTCCAACACTGATAAACAAAAAATCAATACACCGGATCTCCTAGATCATACACTTGTCAATGCACACCTAGATAATTCTTGGATAAGATAGTACAAACATAAAAATACCTTTCTCTAAGATCCACAACTCAAAATGATAATTAGGTGAAGTATACAGATTGATAGACTTAACTTTAACCGAATAACATGTTCTTCACTCTGTCTGTCGATAAGGATAAATACCAAAGTGTGGACCGGACCAAAGACTTAGGTTGACATCAATGACAACACTAAAATCCATATGCCAATAATCTCCCCCTTTGGCATTGATGGCAACACTTAGTGAGAAATGACTAAGTGCTAAAACCAATATGAGTATGATGTCAATCTTCAGAACATAGCTCCCCTTGAAATTGATAAGGCATTTTTTACTGCTCTCTCTCCCCCTTTGACATCAATGAAAAAAAAATTCAATCTCCCCTTTTGAAATATGACCAAAAACTTGTTAATTCAAAACTGATTTGAAAAAGAACAACTGTTACTTGAGTCAAAAGATTATCTCATATTTTTCTTTCATCTCCAGAAGAAATTTATTCCAAGCTTCTACTGCAATCCCAATGATTATGATCGTGCTATTATTTTTAGATGTCTGGTTGATAATCTTGATGAGGGATTCAAAAATTGTGATCGCACCCTCTAATTTCTCTCCTTTCCTCAAAATCTCAATTAACTGCTCCATTCTGCATTCGGTTAAGTCCTTTACTTTCCAAAAAGTGTCCACAAGCTTGTTTCTAGTGAATTGAATTTTTGTATGCTTAGACTGTAACTCTTGAATCCTTTTCTTGATTGCACCATCCTGATCCTGAAACATATGAAAACTTTGTCCAATTCTATTTAACTTTGTTTCAATTTGCTCTAACGTTTCTTTGTATTTCCAAATTGCACGAGGCCAACAAATGCAATAGTTATAGATGTTGTTTGTTGTACTTATGCATTGCCTCAACTCATTCATTTTCCTTTTCAACCTGGTAAGAGATACTCTATATTGATTCTTCAGATGTAAATTACTTCTTCTTCTTCCCTATTTTGAGATTCAGAGTCCATGGTTTCCTTGATGCATTCAATCATTTCTTCTAGAAAAATATTTTGCAAACTCTCCAATTTGATTTGGTTGTACACAATATGAGCACTTAGTACACTTAAAATCATATCATGTTCATATTAAGGTCTAATAGACCATAATTTAGCAATTTTCTGCATTCCACCTTCCTCATGAATAAGTTACAGTAATTTTTCTTTGGTTAAGTCATCTTCTTCTTCACTTGCTTCTATCATAGCCTTTTCTTGTTCTGGTTCAGTTGATTCCAGTTCTTTTTCTTTTGTGTCCTTAGTTTCCTTATCAGATTCCTCATCTGGTATATCCATAATCTCTTGTTCTTTTCCTTTCCCTTCAATTTTTTGAATCTTGCATGTCAGAGGAGTACAAACAACAATTCATTTTTCTTTTCTCTTCTTTCTCTCCATCTCACCAGAAGTGGAACCAACTTCAAGTTCCCTTACCAAAAGAGAAGCATCAACTAAGCCAAACTTTCCTACCAAACCTTTAAATAAATTTCCATATTCTTGATCACATTTTTCCAAACTGTTAGAGTGTGTGTAAATTTGTTTGCACACCGGTTCATTCTCTTTCCACATCACATTGTTGTTCATTAGTAAACAATTCAGAAAGTACATTACTAGACATAAAACCAAAGTACCAAACCTGAAAGGGTAATCTATCATCTTTGTCAACTGCACATTCTCCATCAGTTGATCTTTCAACAATCCGCAAAGGTCAAAATCTTGATCTTCCATTATCATTTTGTGTGAAATGTAGACCGCACCTGCTGAAGCAGCACCTTATGTTTCTGAAGAAAATTTTGCAGGATATTCCATGTGTAATGTATCTTGTAACAAAGTTTCTGATTGTTGAGATTATTAGTGCCCTTTGATCTCCAATAACTCTATTTAGGGTTTCGACTTCTTTATTCCGGATAGACTTCTTTCTCGGTATATCCCCAACTTTGCATAATCCAGTTAAATTTCCAATTACTTCTTTTGAAATAAGGTAGGGTTTGTCCAGAATTAGAGTGTCGTCATTCAATCTGCTCAAAATAAACTTAATGATTTTACGTTTTTGAAATAGGGAAACTCATTCCAAATGTCCAAATTTTTGTGTTTAGCTTCTCTTGGCCATTTCAATTCATCGAGCGACAATAAGTTCCTTACGACTCTAATATTTTCACTATTATACTCATTTAGATTGATCATTCCTTTGAATTTTTCTATTTTTCGTTCTGTACTCATGTTTTGTTTCTATTAAACCCACACTAAATTAAATGAAAATTTCTGAAGTACTTGATGAATTAGGGTTTTACTATCGAAATGTCTTCACACCTTTGAGATTCTATTGCAGAGCACTCTCCTTCTTATTTTCTTTGATAGAGTGGAAAATGAGGGTTTCAACATGTCTTTTTATAACTTTGCACACCTAACTTTTGTTGTAATAAATGTGTTTGCCCTAGGTGTTCCATATACCCTATTTTTGCAATCAGCAAGAGAAAAATTCTTCTGTAGACCTATGATTTCTTGAATTTCCTTGTGAATTTTTTCCAAAGCATATGTAGATCATTAGTACAAAATTTGAAAATATTTCACTTTTCGGTACCAACTACAGAGGAGGGAAAAAGGATTTTCTTGAAAAACTCCCCTTAGGCCAATGGCCTAAAATCGATTTCAGAAGGAATTACTGGAAGTAGGTTTTGGTATAGAACTATTTCCTACATCAGACTCGATCTTTCTTACCCATGTATTCTTCATTTGATATCTTATTTCATCCGCAGTCACCTACATTTTATCTTTATAATCTTTCTGTTTATTCCCGCCTTTGTATGCCATACCTCTTTTATCTATATTTTGTTTCTGTAGAATCTTGCAATGTGATCGTATTTTTTACAATTATAGCACACAGTATTTCCTTGTACAGACCAATCATTCCATTGATTTCTTCTTGATCTACATTGTTTAGCAATATGACCAAATCTTCCAGAGGTATACCATTCAACATTCCTTCTACTGGCAGAGTAGTTTGACACATTTGTGTATTCAATTGTCTTATGATTGAAATTTTTGCAATTGAAACACTGACCGAAAAATGATGAATCACTTGATTTCATTTCACTTCTACATTGAGTTGCCATATGACCAAATTTATTGCAAGCAAAATAGTATCCATTAAAATTTTTAGCATTAGGTTGTCTTACCAAATGCCTTTTTACTTTGTTCATCAGATTTCCTTTCCTGAAATTCCTTTGTCCAAATCCAGAACATTTTCCTTTCTCATATCCAAGGCCTCACTTGTGATTTTCGTTCTTATGTCCTTGAGTCAACTCATTAATCTTAACTGATCTTATCTTAAACTTCTCCTTGTATTCATTTGCAGTAGTAAGTTCATCCTTGAGAATAACAATATGTTTTTCAAGCTCTTCTTCATTATTTCTAGATTGTTGCAGTTCAATCTCCAACTGAATGAATTCTCCATTTACTCTTCTACATTCAATAGATTTTTCTTTTAAGGACTAAGTAAGGTTCTCCTCATTATTATTTCTTCAATTTCCTTAGTCAACTTCATCACCATAGATTCCATCTCATTTTTTAGGGTAGCATTGTCTCTAGCAATCTTTTCACATTCTTTAGTTATTTCATTCAAATTTTGATTCATGTGAACATCATCCATGCTTCTGCTCTCTTTTTGCTTAATCTGATCACAAAGATCTTTTCTCTTCTCCCTGGATTTTACAATCTAATCCTTCAATGTCTGAATGAATTTCTCAATATCTTTAAGATTCACTCTCAATTCCAAGACTTCTTCTTTAGACTAATCAAGATCATCAAACACTACTACAAGTTGTTGTTGAAGACTACCATAGTCCATTATATTCCAAGATCCACCTAAAGCTGCTAAACTCTTTTCAAGGAACTAGGCTCTAAGACTAATTTTTGGAATCAGGGAACATAGAGAGGGGTGGTGAATCAGTGTTCTACAAATCTTAACTTTATTAATCTAATATTTAAACCATTTTAACATTTAAACAAAAGGAAAGATGCAAACACACAAAGAAATCATCCACAACACCATAACACAAGTATTTTTACATGGAAACCCTATTAGGGGAAAAACCACAGTGGAGTTCAATCCATAATTTGGGTACTCAAATATAAGTTTTACAAAATGGGAATGCACTTGCATTTAGGCTCACTACTCAAAATAGAAAGGATTGCTACCTTAAAAAATATTCAAATTAAGTCCATTTGAAGGATTGAACTAAAGGAATAGCATATGCTCATGTTTGGTTATAGTTTTGGTTAAGCACATTTGACAATTTATGACCTTTTATCTGATTTTGTTCTTCTGCTCTACTCTTCATATCACAAATCCATACATTAGTGAATTCACATCACTGTCCTTTTGAATCTTTCATCACACACTAACATACTTCGCATCTCCTCTCTCAAATTGATATAACCGATTAATTATATATATTTGCAACTAAAGATTCAATCCACCATATGTCGACTTTAATAGAACATAGAATACTTTCCAACTATTGGCTAAATCCACAAGAGATTTTCAATGCACAACATCCAAAGTCAGCCATAGTATAGTGAGGACCTAAATAAACATGTTGGAACACAAAAACATTTAAGCAATTACTCCTTAAACATCAGCAATGACTATATCCACCAAGTTGGGCTTCCAACACTAGTAAACAAAAAATAAAGACACTGGATCTCCTAGATCATAGACCAGTGAATGCACACCTAGATAATTCTTGGATAAGATAATACGAACATAAAAATACCTTTCTTTGAGATCCACAACTCAAAACAATAATTCAATGAAGTATACAGATCAACAAACTTAACTTTAACCTAATACCCCCTTCTTCACTCTGTTTGCTGGTATGGATAAATACTTAACTGTGGAACATATCAAAGACTTAGGTTTCCATCAATGAAAAAACTAAAATATGTATGCCAACACTCTGATCTCTTGGATCAAGCTATTCCTCAACATCTTCAAACTCTTCTTCATCTTCATCATCTGAATCACTGCTTTCAACTTCTTCTCTTCTCTTACTTATCTCTAAGGCTACCAATCTCTCTTTTAGTTCTTTGATCTCTCTAATATATTGATTCTTCAATTCACTCATCCCCTTTGCCATATTCTTTCCTTTTGGAGGCATCATCACAATTTTTCCTCTTCACCTTCCACTCTTCTTTTACAAACTTCAATCTTCTTTCACAAGGATCTAGTACCTTCGCTCTGATACCACTTGATGTAACCAGGGGAGGTCTTGCAACACAACTCAACACAAAAACAATCAACTTCAACACCTATCAGTTCATCAAACCATCAAACACACTCTTGCTCAACAATTCAACTCAATCCCTTGTAGCATTGCACATAGACTAAATTGGGTGAATCTTCACAATGGGATTCTTTCAGAACATGAATTGAACCTTTTCAAGGACCCCTCAGGGAATACTACAATATATCACAATCACTTAATAATTTTCTTTGACACAACTCACTCAAATCAGGCTTTTAACACTAACTAGGCCTCAAATTAGGCCTATTTTGCAAAGGGGCTCAAACTTAAACTTTCCCTTTCACTCCAAATTCACTTGGGCAGAAATTTTCATGTGACATAACCTAAGAATCCACACTTTTTTGTCATAAATTCATTCACCAAAGCACTTAAACCAAAAACCCTCCTTTTTACGCAAAAATCTAGGGTTTTATTGGAAGTCTTGCTTCAAATACTCTCACAACTCTCAAATCACTTCAAACAAGACCTAATTGACCCAAAAAAACTCAAATCATCAAGAAATCACATTTCCCCAACATAATTTTCACTTTTCCATATCAAAACCTCACTAATTCATGAGGAAAACTCACTTTTCACCATTAAGGCTTCATGCCCAATACTTCATTCAACCTCCCCTGCACACTCAAAGCATGAAAAAATATATCCTTATAAAATAAATCCCATTCAACCTAGTTATAGTGATCACAAAGGGTGGAAAGGATTTTAACTCATTGTGTTAACTTCAAACCCTTAACTTTGTTTACACAGGTCGGTCTTAGAAATTTGACAATAAATTGCACAAGACTTAATGAAACTTCACACGAGTAGTTCCAAACTATATTTAAGACAATATAGTATGCAAATGAAGACAATTTAAATCATTTTAAATACTATACGGGCCTTACAATCCAAAAAATGATGAAAAACATTGAAAATTTGATGAAAACAACAATATATCAATTGAGGGTTCTTTCAAATCTTCAAAATTTCATCCTATTTAAGATTTTTCCCTCCTACACTAAATATTTTAACTTCCTAAACTACCCTTTCAAATAGAATGACAGTTGGTCTTCTTAATTTGTCCTTTGACAACATTTTCAAAATTGCAATTTTTCACATTTTGCAACTTTTCAACGTTTTCCACATTTTGAAGGCCAAAACACCTAGACACCTAAACATGAATTAATAATTACTAATTAAATTACAAAATGGTCTCAAGAACTTATTTCATTCATATTCACCAAAATCCTAAAGCCTAGACAATGACTTAATAAATTGACAACTTTTATCCAATGGTGCTACTAGACCATGGTGTTAGTTTACTATTTTTTAGTTTTTCACCCAAAAGTGCATGGTGAACTTGTCTCCCATCCTTCAATCATAAGGAAATATGTAGATTAACACCTTGATTTGATTCCCTTAATAGTTGTAAGTCAATTCTTTGTGTGAATCTCATTTCCCAATGAAATGGTGAGAAATAGTTCCCCTAAGTGGTTCATCAACCTAATTTTGATAACCCACCTATTTTTCACCCTTTTCATTTTGGTGAACCTGACATTTGAGCATTGTATCTTTCTGATTTTAGAGTCTATTTCAACCCTATATATAGGATTTTCATTCATTTTCATTGCATTGCATTGGATTTAATCTCATTTAGGGTTGCTTAACTTGCATTAGTTTGCATCTCATTTAGGGTTTTCAGATTGTATTTTTACTTTCTTTAAAATATGAAAAATATAATAAATTAGTCATTTTGAAAATTATTTACATAGCATTTCATCATAATTCATTTACATTTGAAAATTGAATCAAAATTGAACATCAAATTAGGTCTCCTAGTTTGTCATTTATCATTATTTTACATTTGCATTTAGACTTAAATTTACAGAAAATGAAAACTGTAACCATCTATCTCGGTCTAGAATCTAAAAACCATAAGAATAAACTTATAAATATGTAAATTAATTTTTTTAAACCCTCATATAGGACCCATTAACCCATGTGTGAATAAGTCCTTGATTAGGGCTTCTTCCTACATTTTTGGGCATTAAAATCTCTATTTGTGTATGCTATTTTTCTATTACAGTTTATATAATTTTTGTTATCTCAAATCAATCATATTAGGATTCATTTGATAAATTCAGTGCATTGTGTGAATTCAAAATTTCATTTACACGATATCATTTTTAGGTTTTTTATAGCATAATCAAAACATTATCTTTTTTAAAATCTATAAATTGCTTTTAAATATTTTCATTGCACTTTATATTCTTGTATATTTCAATATATTTTACCTCTTATCCATTTTGGGTTTAAGGGTTAAGGGTAGAGGGGAGATAGATAGAGGGATTGAGAGAGAGAGACTTGAGAGAGAGAGTGGGGGTAGGAGGGAGAGACTTGAGAGAGGGAGGGAGGGAGGGGGAGAGAGATAAAGGGTAGAGGATTAAGGGTAGAGGGTAGAGGGTTTAGGCTTTAAGGTTTTAGGGTTTAAGGGTTTAGGCTTTAGGCTTTAGGGTTAGGGGTAGAGGATACATAGATAGAGAGAGTGAGTGAGAGAGAGACTTGAGAGAGGGAGAGGGGTTAGGAGGGAGAGACTTGAGAGAGAGAGAGGGAGAGATATGGAGATTAAATTTAAATAAGGAGGGATAGATATGTAGGTAGAGAGAGTTGAGATAGAGATAGAGAGAGAGGTAAGGAGAGAGGGAAGGGAGGGAATTTAGAGAGAGGAGGAAGGTGGAGAGAGAAATGAGGAGAGAGGAGAGAGAAAGAATGAGGTATAGAGGATAGGTAGGTAGAGAGAAGTAGAGATGGAGGAGAGGTAGGGATGGAGAGGAGAGGGAGGTAGAGGGAAGGAGAGATGGATGGAGAGGTAGGGATAGAGGAGAGAGATAAGGATTTAGAGAGAGAGGTGAGAGAGAGCAATAGAGATAGAGGTAGGTAAGGAGATGGAGGTGAGATAAAGAGAAGTAGAGAGGGGAGGAGAGGGGGGAGAAGAGGTAGGGAGGGAGGGAGAGAGAGAGGTGATATGGAGAGAGAGGAGGGAGGGAGGGATGTTTAGGGAGAGAGAGGTGAGTTAGAGACAAAGAAAGTAAAGAGGAAAGGGGGAGAGAGAGGTGATAGAAATAAGTATAGATGTAAGGAGGAAGGTAGAGAGATTGAAAGAGGGAAATATTTATATAGGGGTAATTTAGATAGAGAGATGTAGAGTGAATTTTGGTGGAAGGAAGAGATAGAGGAGGGAGGGATAGCTAAAGATTTATTGCTGAGATAGATAGGAGAGATAGAGTTATGTAGAGAGAGGGCGATGAGAGATAGAAAGAGGGAGAGGGAGAGAGGAGAAATAAAGAGGGGGAGGGAGGGAGAGATAGAGAGGGTAGAGAGGGAGGTAGAGAGATAGAGAGAGGTGATAGAGAGAATTATAGAGGGAAGAAGGTGGAGATATTTCAAGAGAGAGGAGGCAAGGAGGGAGAGAGAAATAGGTATAGAGGGACAACTTGGTAGAGAGAAGTAGATATCAAAGGAGAGATAGAGGGAAAGGTAGGGATGGAGAGAGAGGTGAGAAAAAAAATAGAGAGATGTAGGTAGATAGAGGTAGGAGGAGATAAAGATAAGTATAGAGGGAAGGAGAGAAGGGGGAAGAGGTAGGAAGGGAGAGAGATAGGTGTAGACATGGAAAATATACAAATTCATTTTGGCACACCTGATCCTGATTTACTAACAACATTTCCTCCTAGATCACGTTCTCAGCATTCTATCCCTTAACTTGATAAATCATTATTTATTGAATTAAGTCTTCTCTTTTCAATGATTAAATTAATCAATTTAATTTAATCAACCTTCCATCACTGTTTAATTAAATAAATCTTTTTATTCGATTAAATTCTCTAAAAGTCCTCTTATTAAATTAAATAAATTAAACCTTATTTGATTTAATCTAACACATTCCTCCTTTATTAAATAAATCAAATCATTTATCATTTCCTCTCAATTTCTGACTTAAATCAATTCATAAGTCTAAGTCTAAATTGTCACATCAGCTAATTCTTCATTAAGTTAATCAAATCCACGTTTAACTTAATCCTTCTCACTAAAATCTTCTAGAGAATGCAACTTGCACAATAAATCAATTACTTTGATTTATTAAATCCCCTATTTTCTCTCACAAGGCCTCAAAAAGGGAATATTCCTCTTTTGAATTCAAAAAGTCCAAGTGGACTTGGTCCTTCCAACAAGGCATTAAAAGCCTCTTACATGTCCTTGACCTTGAGCCAAGTGATAATAACTCCATTCCTTTTCCCTCTTCAACATGTCATTTCTCAAGTTTGAAATGCCACCTAATTGCATTTATTGGCACATTGGCTAAAACTTGCACATTCCTCATCCAATCACATGTGGACAAGTGGCACAATGCCATTTGATGATCTTTGATCCCACATTGCTCAAACTCACTCTTCTTCGAATCTTTGAAATCTATAAATTGGAGACTCTTCTCCTCAATCATCATCCACAACTCATATGCAAAGTTACTCTCTACAATTGAGAACTAATTTTGCCCACTTCAACCAAGCATTCACAACATTTCATATTTTGTATCAAGGTTATGCTCAAATCTCTTTGGAGATTTGACCATTTCTCTCATTCAATCAAGCATTGCAATTAGGAATTGGGAAAGGGCCAATTGCAACACATCATTGGCACCAATTCCCCCATAAGATCTTTAACTCATTTGCTTAATTAGGATTTCATTCAAGTTCTTGTTTCATGTTCTTCATTTTCCTAATTTTAGCTTAATAGGTGGATTTTATGGGGAATTCCTCAAATCTTTACATGCATTCTTGAACTAACACTAACGATGTTTGACTTCTTTGTACATTTACAGGTTTAGGGGTTCACATTTTGGCACTAGAATGAGGGCCTGTTCACATTTGACACGTTTTTATTTCAAAATTCTATGGTTTTTTCACGTTTTTTGGTCATATACAGGAAACTGCATCATGGACCAGACACACGGTGATGTATTGCACCGTGGACTCATATGCGACGCTATATTGCACCGCACCTCCTGAAGCCTGCGGCACCATATAGCACCGCAACTGCTTCCCACGCTCCAAATTTCAAATTTTGCCAAACATCGCCGCACCCGCGGTCTCTGTTTCTGCAAAGCACAACAGCCAGTCGACCGTGCGGTGTTGTATAGCACCGTGTCTGTTTTTAAGCAACACCGCACCTGTTAAGGAGCACCGCATTTGCTAAACTCCACCACGAGATCAGTCCAATTTTTTAAAATTTGAATATTTTTTAATATTAACCTGATCTGCTGTTTTTTCCTTTTTTCATTCTCTATTTTTCTATTATTTTGCAAGATGGAGGCAAAAGGAGAAGTTCATAATCACATTACCTTCACCAACCCAAAGTGTTTCTAAACACTAAAAATGTTCCTTTAACACTTCTTGAGAAAAAATTTTAAGTCTTTGGCCTTAGGAAAAAAATAACTTTACTTTGAGCTTTAAAAAAATGTTTAAATTTTCATGTTCATTTTGTGCAAAGTGTTTCTAAACACTTAAGTGTTCTTCAACACTTCTTGAAATTTTTTTAAAATCTTTGACCTTAGGCTACTAATTTTTCATTGGGATCTAAAAAGAACAAACAAACTTTGTTTTTTAAAGTTGCCAAAGGGCTAAAAAGAATTTTAGACACTTACTAGTTTTCAATTTGGATTTAAAATTGGACAAGGCAAACTTCACATTTCATTTTTGTGCTTCTAAAATAAACTCATCATTGCTTTGAAGGATAAAATTGAACATGTGTCTTTTATGTTTTGCAAAATTTTTAACAAATTAACATAACTAAAATATGTATGCACTTCTCTCGCGCTTTATAGCGATCTTGAGAATCAAAAGTATTTTAGTGATATTAACTTGTTGAAAAGATTGCCTCCACATTTGATTTGGGCACTTAAAATTGAACAAAACATGCGAGTGGGAGCACGATATATTGCGGAGGTTCTCCCCTTTGTTTTTCAACAAGGGTTGTGTGAATGATGGGATATGTTAGCTCGCTTTTGTTAACTTAGAGGGCCTACCTTATGGGAAAAAGTAATCACCCAAGGGAACGACCCAACCAGGAACACGTTAAAGCCAAGCGACTTCCACCCGGGATATAAGTGTGGATATTGGAACAAAGGCCAATATCACTAGGATTATTCCAATGAGATGGACAGCAATGGACTCTCACCGATGTTGGATAATCCCCCACGAACAGAATGCCCGAATTAGAACCCCTTGTTTAGAAAAAGGCCAAAACCTTGTCTATCTTGTTGGTGCAAAAGGTCATGTCCTTTGAAGCCACCCCACGTAACATGCGGTCTTGTTGTGGAAATGGAAAGTATGCCATGGGAGATTCATGGGTACTAATGCCTGGCTGACCCGAATAAGTGAGTTTCGTGGAGGGGAACCAATGTGGTCAAGCATTTATCCATTCACACAAGATATGCGTAGCTGGATTTATCCAAGTGGGAACCGTATTGTCTCATCAACCTAGGAGTGTGAAAGTGCTTGGAAAAAACACATTGCTTGATCTTGAAAACATTTGGAAAACAAACATACATAGAAAACCTTAAAATTTCAAACACCTTATGGGAAACAAATACCTATTGACGAACTTTCCCACTCTTGCTTTCCCTAGGAATCACATTCCTAGAGGTTTCTAAGTGTGCAAATTCTACCATCATTTGTTCCAATAAGGATAAACATAAGGAAATTTTGCCCTATTTTCCTCGATTTCCGCATAAAGGACATTATGGGATGAGAGAGAAAATGGGACACTATACATATAGTTTGAAAACCTAAGCAAGCAAGTGTCTTGGATAAAAAAGAACCTCATTTAACCAAGATAAAGAGACAAATTGAATTTCACATGTGTTGTTTCCAATGATTTCCCGCAAGATTAAGATCCCAAAGCCAAAGTTCAAGAAAGTGAGTCTAAAACTCCATGAGCAACGCCTTGAGATGCTCCTTGAAGTAAGGGAGAGACTTGTATACAATTTCTACAAAAAGGCCTCAAGGAATAATCCCTCATTGTATGCATTTTATTGTCAACAAAATCCCAAAAATTTTCAAAGGTTTGCATTTCTCCCATAGGAAGTCTAGCATGTTCTTCAATACAGAGGTTTTGTAGAGAGAGTCACATCTAGGTTAAGGTTCAAGATCAAAGTTGTCATTCTCATCCATTCCTCCATTAGCCAAATCTCATTTCACCATCAAACCTTTTTGAGGACTCTAGAATCAATCATCACGCTAAACTTAGACGGCTAAATCAACATCATCATACCTTGGCTTAACACACTTAGCCAACATAGTCTCAACCATTGGACAAATTTTCTTTGAGATAACACAACTTCTTAAAGTCTATTAGTTCTCAAAAACATTGGTATAACACACTTTGTCAATTCATCCATTTGTGCAAGCTCCCTTAGGATAACATAACTTCTTAGGGAAAACAACTTCACAAACAATCTTGTTTGACTTACCACATCTAGTCAAATTATCACGATCAATCAAATCAAAAGCCCTTACAAGTTTAGCACATACCTTCAAAAAGTTTTTCAAAAAGGTTTCACTCACTCGTCCCATCTATTTAACCCATCACCATTATCACCATCTTTGATCTTTTAATTTCCTTAGTTCTTCTCTTTTGGACCTAAAGGATTAGGATTGAACAAATCCCTATTTTTTATGGTCCAAACAAGATCTAAATACAAGAAGGACATGAAGAATATCAAAGAAATATCAGCTTCTATGGACATGAGTCATCTAAACACTGAAGTAAATCTAGCAGAATCAAGCAATCCCCCAAGCAACTCTCCCTTATCATCACAAAATCCTCAAGAGGAGAGTCATCAAGAGGACAGCACAAATGAAGACATGGGGATGACACCAAATGAAATCATGGAAATGGTTCAAAATCCAGAGAACCACAAAATCGTTAGTGCTATGTTCAAATACCTAAATACAATAGCAAGAGGAGGGTTCATGCCCCCTCCCGACCTTAGCACAAGCACTAGTACAGATGCATCCCCATTGTCCAACATCAATCAAGAAGTACCTTGCACCGCATCAGTCGTCACACCAACCTCCCCAAATGTGAACAAGGGGAGTGCCATGTTCTAGGAATTGCAGAAACATCACCTTATGGCTAATAAAGAAGCAATCATCACCCCCACACCAGCTACATCTATTCTGGAAAACCCATCTCACCCATACGTCCTGCTCACATTTCATAATCCCACTAGTTCATCCTCATTTCACGCCACACCAGCCTATCAATTGAACATACCAACTACCCCACCGCATGAGGAAGTTGGATTGCTTGGAATGACAGAAGCTATCAATCCTTTCTCTTTCCAAATAGGTTCATCATCCCTTCCCCCGCTTTTGTTCGCATCTGTATCACCTCTTGGAATAGGTCTTCCACCTTTGCCCATCAAAATTTTTGCTAATCCAAGTAATCCGACCACCACTTTGAACTCGCTTCTTTTTCCCATATCCTCACAACAAATCGTAACCATTCCTGTCACCACGGTTAATGCATCTTTTGGTCCTCAAGCCTCCCAAAGCATGCCTCATCAAGGACCAATCATCTCAAACACCCCTCCAACAACCCAAATCACAATCACCACCACAATCCCTCCACCCGCCATGATAGTTGGCATGATTCCTGTTCCACCACCAATCCCACCAAAATCCAACACAACAAATTCATTCACCACCCTAATCCAAACCCTCCAAAAGGCCAACCAACAAAGAGTACTTCAGCAAAAGCAGCAAGCCCAAGTGCAAGCTCAAGCCCAAGCTCAATCCCAAGCGCAAGCTCAAGCCCAAGTGCAAGCACAGGCCCAAGCTCAAGCACAAGCTTAGGCCCAAACTCAAGCTCAAGCCCAAGTGCAAGCACAAGCATAAGCCCAAGCGCAAGCACAGACCCAAGCTCAAGCACAAGCTCAAGCCCAAGCCCAACAATAGGCACAAGCTCAATACCAAGTGCAATTGCAAGCGATCCACCTACAAGCCTACCAGCAAGCCCTGCAAGACTTTCAGGCACAGCACCAAGCTAAACAACAAGCTCTATTGGCACAATAGCAGCTCGACCAACAACAAGCATTTTTGGTGCAACAGGAGCTAGACCAACAAAAAGTGTTACTAGCTCAACAAAAACTTGACGAACAGCAAGCTTCATGGGAACAACAGTAGATGGACCAACAACAAGTACTATTGGAACAGCAACAGCAAGATCAACAATAGGCATTTTTGGCACAAATGTAGGCTTACCAACAAGCCTTAAACGTATAGCCAAGCTTGCAGCAAACAGCCACCAGTACTCCTCCCACCACGCACACTCCCCAAACGCCTTATAACTCATTCATCCCACCCCTCGATCCAAGCAAAGATGTCACAACACAAATCAAACTTCTCTCGCAACAGGTGTTGGACTTGCAAGCAGGAAAAACCACATGAACACCAGGCAACTTGTGCCCTTATACGTTCGATAGAAGTTTCACCATGGTACCATTTCCAAAGGGATTCGAGATCCCCAAATTTGATAAATACAATGGAATGGGCAACCCTGAAAACCACGTCAGGGAATTTCAAGTGCACTGCATGGAAGTCGCATATGATGACACGTATCTAATGCGGCTCTTCCCCCAAAGCCTGACTGGTCCAGCTATGGAATGGTTTTCTCGCCTACCCATGGGCATTAAAACATTCGAGGAAATAGTGGAGGCTTTCCTTAAGAATTACGCTTTTAATATGGGTGTGGATGTCAGTTTAGAAGAACTATCTGCACTCAAACAAATAAAAGGAGAGCTATTCACATCCTTCTTGCAAAGATGGTGATCCAAGGCCAATTAGAGCAAGTGGACTATGCCAGAGGAACAACAAGTTTGCACCATCATAGCCAACCTAGATGAAAACTTGGCATTCTACCTAAAAATGCAGTGCATCACATCTTACGATCAACTAATTCCAAAGGTGCTCAACATCGAAAGAGCCCTTACCGTGCGAGGAGGCGCACCAACATTCACCCCACCATAGGATAATAGCCTGTCTAACAACTACAATGATAAACTTCAAACATGGTCGAGGAACAAAAATATCATGAACAACAGCGTGGTCGATGCTAAGGTAGTCATCAGTGCTCCTAAGCAAAATACCCAAAATCATCATCAACTGCAAAATCATAATCACAACAATGTGTAGACTAATGCGGTAGTAGCACAGTCACAACCACCTTCCACGAGTCAAGTCAATAATGTGGGTAACCAAGGAGGACCACCTCCCCACAACAAGTTTCCCCCCAAGAGGAAGTTCATAGCCCTTGGCGAATCGATTGAGTCTGTCATGAAGAAATTGGTCAAAGAGAACTTAATCAAGATCTCTAACTCCAAACAATACATGAAGCCCATGACCAAACCACCATGGTACAATGAGAATCTCTTGTGTGACTTTCACAAAGTCAAATGACACACCACCACCAACTACATGAGACTCAAAAATATCATCCAAGACCTCATTGAGGATAAAATCATCAACATCGGGCAGTCGGCCGAAAACCAAGACATAAAAATCTATACAAATCCGATGCCAAATCATAACCAAGGGAATAATAAGCTTAAAAAAAAGTATGCTAGTGCTAATCTAGTATATGAGGAGATAGTCGGATGTGTCAACGAGTTGGTCACTGTCATAAATATCAAGGGAGCCAACAATGACTGTGGAGTCACCACACGAGGCGAAAAGGTTACCATTGCTGGGGCACCTACTAAGACCCCCATTACCAATACAAAGGCCATCCCCTATGATTATAATGTCATAGACCAGATGAAAAGGACACCCGCACAAATCTCCATCATGGAATTACTAAAAATCTCTACCGCCCATAGACAAATCTTGGATGAAGCACTAGCTACCTCTACTGTTGTCACCACCCTTGACACAGAGAAATTTCATGCTATGGTAGGTAACATCGTTACCCCCAATCTCATCACATTTTTAGACCAATATTTCCCCCCGCAGCCATCTCATAACTGCACACTCCACCTCCAAGTCCTAATCCATAAAAAGAAAGTAAAACGGGTCCTAGTAGATGGTGGTGCAGGTCTTAATATTTGTTCTCTGAAACTTATAAAGAAATTGGGATTCGCCCAGGATTCCATCAATAAGAACAAAAGCATCAAGATAAGAGCATATGATGACCAGGAAAGAGTGTCCCAGGGCACTATCAATATCCCCATCCAAGTGGGGCCAACAACCATGGAAACAACCTGTCAAGTTCCTAACCTTGATTTTCCATACAACATCCTCCTGGGATGCCCATGGATACATGGAATGAAGGTAGTGGCCTCAACCTATCATCAGTGCATTAAGTTCTCATATCAAAATGAGGAGGTTACTATACATGGGGATCCTGAACCTTTTGCCTATTGCAAAAACTTGGAAGCCAAGTTTTACAAGATCCCTCAAGTACCTAAAAATGATGAAGGACCATCCACTTCATACATAGACCCAACTAATCTCGCCTCCACTTCTGCGATAGAGACACCTACCATCCCCGACATATTCAAGATCAAAAACATGATACAGGACAATGGATGCGGTGATTATAGAATGAAGAGAAATCCTTTTGTTGTAGGAGAGTTACCACAATCTCCTAGGTCACATGGGCAACCACAATTGATTCAAACACCTATTCACACTAGAACGAAACCCGTTGGATTCCATAGTTGGGGGGATCTCATTTGGGAAAATGTGGATGAGGAGGACATCGCAAACACTCTATACCAAGATGAAAGACCCACTCCCACCCTACCCATGGAGGAAACAAACAGAGGGTTACAAATGATGTTCGGCATAGGCTATAACAGGAATGAAAGCCTAGGAAGAAACAGTGATGGACGGTTGGAGCGCATCATTGTAGAAAGAAGAATGCGGAACCTTGGCCTCGGCTGTACCCCTCAGAGTATAACCGTGCATGGCAGAAGTGTTCCTAATAAGGCAGTCAGGTCCTTTCCTCGGGTCTCGGAAACTAACCTTAGATTACCCATATCCACAGGCCTACCTCTCGATAACTTCACATTTGACATAACTGAGGTTTGTAGTAGTAGTGATGATGAGGACACCATAGGTGGCTTACCTAGGCTCTTTGAAGATTCCACCCTACTGATGATTAGTGCCTCACCCGCTGAGCCAATCCAACGAACCCACCAAATCCACTTAGTGTACCCCCAACTCATCGATCATGACCAATGGGGACCACCAATTCTAGACTCATTCAAAAATGATGAGGCTCTCTCAGAATTCATCGGACTAAGGGATACTATTCCATGTGGATATCACAAGGCAAGATTTGATATCACTCTCGACACACAAGCATACTATGGGGAGACGATTGAGTCCTTCAGTTGCAAAAGAAAAAGATCGAGAATAAGCTCAGAGTTATTGAGTGAAAACCACACTATGGCACTCTCTAACCATAAAACAGTAAAAATAAAGGACGCATCTTATGGTGAAAACCTCCCCGAGGTGCCAAAGGATGAAGGATTCAATCTCCCCCCTACTGCTCTACACCAAGAGAAGTCAGCAGTATTGGCAGAACAGTGCAACCTGATCAACTAAGGAACGGAATCAGAACCACAAATTACCTTCTATGCAGAATCCCTCCTGGTAGAAGAACAAGAACTATTGGTAGTTTCCTAAAAGAGAGGAAGGTAAATTTTGCATGGACCTATGCAGACATTCCAGGCTTGGACCCTGAAGTAGTAGTACATCATTTGGCCATTTACTCCAGAGCAAAACTAGTCAAACAAAAGCTAAGAAAGATGGACCCACAAATAGCCTTACTTGTAAAGATCGAGCTGCAAAAACTTCTCGATGGTGGCTTCATACGCCTGATCGACTATCTAGAATGGGTATCAAATCTCATACCAGTCTCAAAACCAAAAGGGGGCATCCGCATCTGCACTGATTTCAAAGACCTAAACAAAGCATGTCCCAAGGACGACTTTCCACTACCCAACATTGACATGATAGTGGATATGACAGCCGGACATGAGATGCTCTCCCTAATGGATGGCTTCTTGGGGTACAATTACATAACAATAGCAAAAGAGGATCAACACAAGACAGCATTCACATGTCCCTGGGGCACTTACTGCTGGAACATAATGCCATTTGGGTTGAAAAATGCAGGAGCTACATACCAAAGATCCATGACATTAATCTTCCATGACATGATCCATAAAACAGTCAAAGATTATGTAGACGACATACTGGTTAAATCAAAGAAGAGACAAGACCATATAGCAACTCTAAGTGCTATCTTTGACAGGCTCGAACAATATAAGGTTAGACTCAACCCAAAGAAGTGTGTCTTTCGGGTACAATCAGGAAAGCTGCTAGGATACATAGTTTCAATGAGAGGAATAGAGGTGGACCCTGAAAAGGTAAAACCAATCCTCGAAATGGAAGCACCAAGAACATTAAAACAACTAAGAGGATTGCAAGGAAGACTCCAGTCCATCCGGAGATTCATAGCACAATTGGCAGATAAATAGATTGCCTATTCACACCTACTTCACAAGGGAGTAGCTTTCAGATGGGACGACAAATGCGAGCAAGCATTTAGCAGAATAAAAGAATACCTACTTACACCACCTATGTTGATGCCACAAATTGTGGGGAAATCATTAATCCTATACATCTCTGCAACAACAGCTGCCCTGGGGGCCCTTTTAGCCCAACATGATGAAAAGGGAACAGAACGGGCTATCTACTACATCAGCAGAACAATGGTGGGACACGAGCTCAATTACACGTCAATAGAAAAAACTTGCCTAGTATTGGTATTTGCGGCTTAGAAATTCAAACACTACATGCTAGCGCACCAAATCAAGTTGATTGCCAAAATAGACCCTCTAAAGTACCTATTGTCAAAAGTAGCGCTTACAGGTAGAATGGCTAAGTGGGTAATGATATTATCTGAACATGATATCGAGTATGTAGAACGAAAAGCCATAAAAGGACAAGTCATTGCGGATTAGCTAGTAGAAGCTCCCCTCTACACAGATAACCCACTCATATCAGAATTCCCAGATGAGTCCCTTTTTAACCTTGGTGCAGCAGACCACTGGAAGTTATACTTTGATGGCTCTCACACACAACATGGATCAGGAGCCGATGTGTTCTTCATCACGCCGCAAGGAAACTGCATACCTAGATCATACAAGCTGGCATTCCCTTATACTAACAATATTGTAGAATACGAGGCTTTGACCATAGGCCTCAAAATTGTAGCACAATGGCGAATCATGGCATTAAAAGTCTATGGGGACTCACAACTTATCATCAACCAAGTCAACGGTGAATACCAAACCAAGGATGATAAGCTTGCACCATACAAGAAGGCAGTAGAAAGCCTCAAGGAATCCTTCATTGATATTACCTTTGAGCAGATACCAAGGACAAACAACAGAGCGGCTGATGCAATGGCGACAGTTGGATCCTTACTAGACATCCCTCTTAACGTCTTAGAACATGAATTCCTCATAGAGCAGCTTCTCATACCCACATTCAAGGTACCAGAGTCAGAATACGCGTGTGAACTCATTGGTCCTAGTGATCTTTGGTATCATGATATATACACCTACCTAAAGTTAGGAATCCTCCCTACTGACATCACTCCGAACCTAAAACACACTTTTGTCAAAAGGACTTCATGATTCGTCATCCTAGGAGAGACCCTCTTCCGTAGGAGTATCGACGAAACCTTGCTATGTTGTTTAAAACCCGAGGAAGCCCTGACTGCTCTAACCGAGGTACACAATGGCACGTGCGGGTCACACTCAAGTGGTATGACCTTGGCTAAAAAGTTGCTGAGAACAGGGTACTACTGGCCGACGATGGAAAAAGAGGCACACAACTTTGTCAAAAAATGCCTACAATGTCAACAACATGGAGATCTTATTCATGCACTAGCTCAAGAACTGCATCCCATTGTTACACCTTGGCCCTTTTCACAATGGGGGCTTGAACTCATTGGTAAAATATCACCCACCTCATCCAATGGCCATAGGTTCATCATCACTGCCACTGAATATTTCACAAAGTGGGTCGAAGCAATTCCCATGACCTACATCATGGGAAAAAAAATATCCAAGTTCATCCTAAATTACCTCATTTGCCGATACGGTGTTCCCCAATCCATTATCTTTGATAATGGGATGCCCTTCAAAAATCAAGACGTCCGTGATTTGTGTGAAAAATTCAAAATCCAACACCGTTTTTCCACTCCATACTATCCACAAGGAAATGGCCAAACAGAAGCTACAAATAAAACCATTTTGAAAATCCTCAAGAAAACAGTCAATGACTCTGGTTGTGACTGGCATCTGTAGCTAAATCCCACCTTATGGGCCTACTGCACTAGCATTCACATGCCAACAGGCGCCACCCCATTCTCTCTGGTCTACGGATCAGAAGCCATCCTCCCCATTGAGATCGAGCTCCTGTCGCTGAGGATATCACTACAAACCCTCATCACAGATGAGGAATACAGGGTCACAAGACTCAATGAGCTTGAATTGCTACATGAAAGGTGCATGGATGCCCTTAATCATCTACAAGTGTACCAGAATTGCCTAAAAAGGAGCTATAATAAGAAGATCAGACAACGCACTTTCCAAGTTGGTGATCTCGTGCTGAAACAAAACCAAAAAAAGTGCCAAATATGGATACAAAGGGAAAGTTTGAGCCCAACTGGTTGGGACCCTTTATCATCGTTGCAAGCTACAAATCAGGGGCATATCAGTTATTGACACTAGAAGGCGAGCCCCTGCAAGATCCCATGAACAGTTCACACCTCAAAAAGTTTTATGCCTAAATCTTGCAAGGTATAGAGCTAGAAAATACAAAAACAATCAGAAAAAGTCTTGAAAAAATGGTTACCTTGATGAAAACCTGGCAAACAGGCATCTTAGCGACAACAAAAATATCAAAAAATACAAAAATCAAAAAAATCAAAAAAGGATTGAAAATAGTAAAAAGAAAAAATTTGTCCTCTAGTGAAAACCACTTCGGTGGCGCTTTGGGCAAGTACCTTGGTGAAAACCTGGAAAATAGGCGCCAAGTGTAAATAAAGCACCTTTCCCATCTACCAAGATCTGCATGACTCATCCCATCACTCATTCATCCACTCATCCACTCACATCCATACCATAGCCTGCATTGGTGTCTACACCATGGAACTACTTGGCATTGCTAAGGTCAGTTTGTCCTGCCTTTATCGAAGTAGTCTATCACACCACACTGGGGGCACGTTCTCACAACATCGGATTGGATTCGTGTACATTCTCGTGATCTTTTTCAAATTCATAAAAAAATCCAAAAACATCCAAATCATCAAAAATCATCAAAAGCATGTCTAAATATCGAAAAATCTTCAAAATTCATTATTTAGTCTTGTCAATCTTCCACCTTGTCGAACTACGTCGTCTTTGAGCTTGAACGTAGGCAAGGTTGATCTTTGATCATCCCCTGAGATGGTTAGGTCAGTCCCTTAGGCGTTCATCGCATTGGCAATCCCTTTGCCCATCTAGTCTGCATCTGGAGTCAGTCCTTTAGGCAATAAAATGGCAATCTATTTGACCATCTTGTCATCAAGTCAGTCTGCCACCAGTCGAACTACATGGTCTCTGCATGTATAATGTAGGAAAGGCTAATCTATGGATCAGCTCCCGAGACCCCTAGGATAGGTCTTTAAGTTAGTCTGTTCATCTTAAAACTTGAATATACCAAAAACATTTGTAAAACATCTCAAAATTCCAAAAATAGCCTCAAAACATTTGAAAAAACCAAAATGGTGCATCCATTTCATCTCGCTTTCACCCGTGATTGTCATCACTCATAATAAAACAATCGTCACTTTCACCCTTTGGTGAGTCAGTCAGAAGCAAGTTTAGCAGGTTCAAAAAGTGAACACCTTAATCATCAAAGTCTCAAGTCTAGAGCAGTAAGCAAGCAAGTTGGTCAACTCAGAGTATCAATAGCTTATCACCCAATCAGTCTCATCAAAACCCTGATCACTACATGTCCTAGGATGAAGCTTTCCTATGATGGACATAAGCATCAGGTACCTCACAATAGTTTAGCCTTGGCTAGCGGTATAAAGAACATTAGCTTGTTTGTTTGCTTTATTTTGGTCTTTTTGACTTATCTTATTTTGTGCACATTCCAAGGACCTCTCAATGATGCCTAAACAAAATAGGTTTAGAGAGAAAGGAATGGGGCAACGATCATTATCTTTTTGTCTGCTATGCTTGTGGGATACGCTTGTAAAATAACTTAGTCATATATACATCATTTGGTTTGTGGCAAAGATGATTTAGATATCTTGTTGACCACATAGGAAAGCTTGCTTTTCTATGTTTTGGTCCGAGATGTTTAGAATGTCTGAGCTACACCCTGAACAAAGTATGTATGTTAAGTGTGAACAAGAATACTCCTATCTGATTTTCAAGTCAAAGTCCATCACACTAGGTACCATGCCATCCTGGTTCTTAATACCTCGATGCATCGTACCTAAGTGTGTTATCAAACATAATGCAATTGACCCTTTGAAAATCCTAATTCCTATGTGCAATGCAAAATCACCATCATCACCCTCACTAACTCATTAATTCTATGTTTCTTCTATATTCTTTCCACACTAATAAGGTATCATAACAGTAATCAAAAAACATCGCTCATACATACATCCTCCATTCACTAGATAGTCAAACATCAGAAGAGCATTATAGCATATCAATATCTTACGTTATGAGGAATAAATTAAATTCATTATTCTAAACATCTTAAGACATCATTACATCATGCATTATCATCTGCAACCATTACCATTACCACTTGCATCCATATGTATTACATCATTTAAAGCACGGAAAATACAAAAATAAATGCATTCATTACATAACACCACATATTTGCATTCACATCATAAAGGAGCGAATCATCTCATATATATATATCAAAAATCAATGTTATGATACAAAATCAGATCAGGTGTCCATCGGATACATGGTACAATAAGGCCAAAATACTACAGCCCATATAAAAAATGAAGTGAAACTATCACGTGATCAAAAGGGAGGCGGGCCCTACTGGCTGCTGCCCTCCCCATCCTGTCTCTCACCGTGTGCCTCTGTTGGTCGCCTCCCTATCTGCTGAAAAAAATCTGACACTCAATGGTCTGACGGAACTACTTGTCGATAATGATGTCGATAGTACTTGGCCTCTCTGAAAGCCTCTCGGTAATCCCGAATATCAATCGATCTGGCCCGAGATGAGGACATTGCACTCTCTAACTGTCGTTGCTGGCCCATCTCCTGATCCCTCTCGGATCATGCCTAGTCTCTCTCTACAGTAAAAACCTATATCTGTCCTTGTAACTAATAGATCAGCACATCTCAATGGTCAGGCTGCCCTGCTCGCTACCCTGCTGGCTGTCCTGCCGACTGCCCTGCTGGCTGTCCTATCGGCTGCCCTACTAGCTGATGTTGAGGGTCTACCCTCGGTAGACCATCCCGATCTCTTGCTCAGGCAGGTGACTATTGAGCCCCATCCCAAGGAGGTGTCTGATGAGGAGGTGCCCCACCTAGTGCTCTGCCTCGCCCCCTGCCACCTGACCGACCCCTGCACCTACGTCGTGGGACAATGGCACCTAGAACTGTCAATCTAAGAGGAGGTCTGAACCATGCTCTATAAGCTGCAGTAACCCCTACATCTACCAGCCCCTGATCATATGGCCATGGTTGAGCCACAAGCTGCCTAAATGAGGACACTGCCTCATTTGCCAGGATGGGCTAGCCCCATGTTGTCTCCCTGGTGGTGCGTGCAAAGATGGCCACATACTGATCGTCTAGCCTATCCTGTACCTCCCTGAATTGATGAGCAACCCTATCTGGAAGATACCTCTCAATCATGGTATGCTCTCGCCCCTGCATCCATCTGTCCTATCGGGTGAAGAAGAGTTGTTGATCATCATCTATCCACAGACCAATACCCATCCATGGTTTCTAGACGAACTCTCTCATCTCATCGAGAACTCGCCGCCAGTACGGGATACCACTGGCACCAGTAAATGAAAAATGTATAAGTATCCCATTGTACTACAAAACAAGGGGGTCATCTATCTCTAAAAGAATTGGGGTAATGTCTGGACGAAGCACTGGGATCCTCTCCCATCCCCACACATGCATCAAGGTGCCTCCTACCCCAATGGATCTACTGTCCATGTAAACAAACTCATGAAGATCTCTGTAAAGGGACGCCAGTAGTACTGGTCCCCAGGTGAAGCACTCCCTCCGATGGACCATCTGATCCCATGCAAGTCCCCATCCTGGATTGAAATATTGGCCCCGCCGATCAGGTACCAGAAGGCCTAAGATAATCGTAGCAATGATCAATCGATACGTGTGCACACGGTCATGATATATCTCCAGATCAATCTGACCATTGTAGAACTCAATGATGTCCATCTACATCACTCTGTAATAGGCCTCTCTGCCAGCATCTGGATCATAGATAACTTGGGTCCCATGAATGGTCAATCGGAGGATCCACCATACATCCTTAAGTGTGATGGTGGCCTCGCCGGTAGGAAGATGAAATGAAGAGGTCTCACTGTGCCATCGCTCTGCCAAAGCTGTAAGCATACCTAGGTGAGCCTGAATAGGAGGGGTGTACGCAATATACCAAAGACCAATAGCACCAAGGTGTTCCTAAACTAACTCAGGCATAGCCGCTAATCTACCAAGTACTGGCCATCGGTGCTCCCGTGAATAGAGCATGCCAGGCTCCTCTTGCACAAGAAAAGCAATTGCATCAGAAAAAATAAGTTTAAAAGTCAAAATCTGCCTCAAATAGGCAAGTGTGGTGTTGTTTGCAGGTGCAATGTAGTTTGCCATTTTACCAATCACAAAGTGACCCACACGGTGCACTTTTCATATGCGGTCCTGTTTAATGCAAACCCTAATTTTCTAACTGACCCATGCAGTGAAGAATGGAATGCAGCGGACTTTTGGCCAACTAAATGACTAATTGCAAACTGCCCCGCGCAGTGCAGTTCGCATATGCGGTGCAATACAGGACCATGCAGGTGTGATAGGGGACTTTTCGTGGTGCCATATGGCACTGCGCAGTTTGAACAGACTCTTAACCCTATTTAATGTACGTAAAATGATGAAATTAAAAGACAGATAGGGGTACATACCATGGGTCCTGCACCGACTGGTCGCTGATGTGTCTGAACCCTCTCCGTCACGTGCCTGGGAAGCTATCGTTGCTCCATTTCCACTCAAACTCAGAGCTCAAATTTGCAATTTTCTAAAGGCTAGGATGACAAAATGAATTGAAAATGACCCCTCGTGGTCTATTTAAGCCTGAAAATTAGGGTTTTTTGACCTAATTTGACCTCCCGGCTGGGATTTTGATCCTCTGAGCCCATTTTTGTCTAACTGAGAGTCGTTTTGCATCTCTTCCAGCATTTTAAGGTAGTTTTCTGGCAATCTAGGGCATTTCTGGCCTATCAGGCACCTTGTCGTCTTTTTCATTAGACCATCCAAAAATTCAAAATTTTTGTCTGATCTCTCGAGGGGGCAATATCCAACAATATCCTTCTGCTGGGGTAGTAGTAGGGCATCTAGAATTTTTTTCAAAAATCCCGGACTTTTGATCACAGCAGTTTATTCTTTGAATCAATGCAACAAGTACATTGCTTCAAAGAGGGGCAAAATGTAGACATGGAAAATATACAAATTCGTTTTGGCACACCTGATCCCGATTTACTAACAACATTTCCTCCTAGATCACATTCACAGCATTCTATCCCTTAACTTGATAAATCATTATTTATTGAATTAAGTCTTCTCTTTTCAATGATTAAATTAATCAATTTAATTTAATCAACCTTGCATCGCTGTTTAATTAAATAAATCTTTTTATTCAATTAAATTCTCTAAAAGTCCTCTTATTAAATTAAATGAATTAAACCTTATTTGATTTAATCTAACACATTCCTCCTTTATTAAATAAATCAAATCATTTATCATTTCCTCTCAATTTCTGACTTAAATCAATTCATAAATCTAAGTCTAAATTGTCACATCACCTAATTCTTCATTAAGTTAATCAAATCCATGTTTAACTTAATCCTTCTCACTAAAATCTTCTAGAGAATGCAACTTGCACAATAAATCAATTACTTTGATTTATTAAATCCCCTATTTTCTCTCACAAGGCATAAAAAATGGAATATTCTTCTTTTGAATTCAAAAAGTCCAAGTGGACTTGGTCCTTCCAACAAGGCATTAAAAGCCTCTTACATGTCCTTGACCTTGAGCCAAGTGACAATAACTCCATTCCTTTTCCCCCTTCAACATGTCATTTCTCAAGTTTGAAATGCCACCTAATTGCATTTATTGGCACATTGGCCAAAACTTGCACATTCCTCATCCAATCACATGTGGGCAAGTGGCACAATGCCATTTGATGATCTTTGATCCCACATTGCTCAAACTCACTCTTCTTCCAATCTTTGAAATCTATAAATTGAAGACTCTTCTCCTCAATCATCATCCACAACTCATATGCAAAGTTACTCTCTACAATTGAGAACTAATTTTGCCCACTTCAACCAAGCATTCACAACATTTCATATTTTGTATCAAGGTTATGCTCAAATCTCTTTGGAGATTCGACCATTTCTCTCATTCAATCAAACATTGCAATTAGGAATTGGGAAAGGGCCAATTGCAACACATCATTGGCACCAATTCCCCCATAAGATATTTAACTCATTTGCTTAATTAGGATTTCATTCAAGTTTTTGTTTCATGTTCTTCATTTTCCTAATTTTAGCGTAATAGGTGGATTTTATGGGGAATTCCTCAAATCTTTACATGCATTCTTGAACTAACACTAACAATGTTTGACTTCTTTGTGCATTTGTAGGTTTAGGGGTTCACAATAGGTTAGAGAGATAAGAGAGAGGGAGGGATAGGTAGGGAGAGAGAGGTGAGATAGAGAGAAATAGAATAGAGAGGGAAGGGGGGAGATAAGTGAGATGGGTGATAGAGATGTGTGATGGAGAGAGTAGAGAGGTAAAGAGGAAGGTGGGGAGATTTAGAGGGAAGGAGGGGGGAGAGAGAAATATGTATATAGGGATAGGTTAGATAGAGAGAAGTAGAGAGAAAGGGTGGGTGAAAGAAAGAGAGAGAGGGAGAGAGAGGGGAAGAAAGAGAGGTGAGATAGAGAGAAGTAGAAAGGGAAGGGGAGAGATGGGGAGATAGAAAAAATTAGAGAGGGATGGAGGGAAAGAGAGAGAGGGAAGGAGAGAGATAATGGCAAGATAGAAAGTAGAGATGGAAGGAGAGAGAGAAAGGGAAGTAGAGAGAGAGAGAGAGGGGAGAGAGGGAGGGAGGGATAATTAGGGATAGAGAGAGGTGATATAGAGAGTAGAAAGAGATATATAGAGATAGAAGGAGAGGGAGGGGGAATAGAGAAATGTAGAGAGGGAAGGAGGGAGGGAGAAAGATAGTAGAGAGGGAAGGAGATAGATATTAGAGAGGGAAGGAGAGAGAGATGGACATGTAGAGACATAGTTCTTGAGCTCAAGGGAGAGAGTGTAAAATAAAAGGATGGAGATAGTGAGAGAGAGAGAGGTCTAGACAATAAGAGATAAAAATGAGTGAAATAGAGAGAGAAAGATGAAATTTGACCTCCTAATTACTAAAATTTGAAATTGTTGATTCCTAAAATTTGACTAAGTCTGAAATTTTTTAAAATCTTTCAAAAACTAGAATTTGCATTATAACTCTTATACTTAAATGTTTATTTCATGTATATAGTTTCCTTGGTAGAGAAAGAGAAAATGAAAGAGTTTAGAAAAATGCATTCCAAAAGTCATGAATGATATTTGGCGAGCGCCAAATTTGACACTCGCCAAATGGGTTGCATTGGGAAATACCAACCCAATGGGTTGGATTTTGCATTGGGAATCCAACCCAAAGGTTTGGACAACCATTTCATGCAAAAGACGTGACTTTTTGAAAGGGTAACAAAATTTCACACATTTTTGGTTGTGCTCAGCATCACATTTGTAGGTCTTTCAATGCAAATTTATAAAAAACCGTGATGGTGTTAACCTCTCTCTTAGCTATCTAAATATTTTATTTTATTTCATTTTGATTCAATTAAGGTTTTTATCCATAACTTCTCTTGTAAATGCCTTCGTTTTCAGTCAAAAACCAACATGTGCTAGTTTTAGGATAGATTTTTACTTGTTCATCGAAACATGAAACAAATTAATTCTTTTAAAACTAGACTCCATTCTTACATATGATGAAAAAAATCAATTTTTGATTAGTTTTCAAAAAATTTATGGGGGAGCATGCTCAAATTTTAGCTTTTCAGGATGTGTCCACCTTGAAAATTCATAAAATATTATATATTCATTAAAAAAATTATCCGAAAGAACGAGGATAAACTTCATGGTGTTAGCTAATTTCTCACTATTCAGATTTTCAAAATTCTAAAAAAAAGTTAATCAAAAGGGGGGGGGCCTCAGACACTATGCTATTTTTTTTGATAAAAATGGGAGCTTTTTTGGCCCCCCCCTTTTTGAGACCCTTAATCTTCATCAATTTAAAAAAGAATTAGTAGCTTAGAAGCTAGACTCAGATCACTTCAACTCTTGTTCTATCTATATCTTGAAATTTTGAGCGTAACTATCTTTATTTTGTTGTGCAAATCAGATTTTGTTGATTTCATAAAAAAAGTGGTATCCTAAGAGCCAAAATTGTGTCACAGATCTATGCACTTACCAAAAATTGAAAATTAAATACATTATAAAATGAAAACATATCAAAACTATAATTGTTGGAATGATGATTTCAAGGGATACAATCTTACAAAATATACTTTCTAAATGACTTTATTTAATCCCTCAAAAGGTAAAGAAAAAGTGGTTTTTGCCAACATTTTGATAGGTGGGAAGGAGACTCCATTGTGGGTATGATTTAATACTAGAGGGGTTCTATCCAAGGGGGTTTGATATAAGGGGGTCTTATCTAACCATCTTCAATTAAAACCCCTTATATGGAACCTCTCAAGGCTTAAATCATTAGTTTTTCTAAAAATAAGTGATTTCATGCAAAAATCAGGATGTCCCAAAAATGAGACACACTATTGTTGCAACACCCACTAGAGAAGGATGAAGCTCAAGTTGAATAGGATTTTCCCCCTTCGGATATGGAGACAGATGCCAAAAAAAATATAGAATACATGCAAGGTCTCCTAGAGAAGACTAAAGTACAAAAAGAAGAAAAATTGCCTCCAATAGATGAGAAGATTGTAGAAGAGCGTTCCAAAAATGGTGATAAGGAGAAGACTAGGGGAAAAAAATAAGACACTTCACCTCCTCCGAAAGTAGAGGAGAATGCTAAATAATGTTATGGTAGTGGAGAAAAGGAGAAAAGTACGAAAATGGAAGGAGAAAGTACAAAAAATGAAGGTGAATCCTTCGGAGCCTCTAGAGATTCACTGAAAGATCTATTGGACATGTAGTTACAATTTGAACTGGTGGTTTCTGTACAACTACAAATTCCCATGCAACAAGGTCAAGTGGACCTGAATAAAATTTCCCCTTTACAGAAGTTACAACTTGGTGAAGTATTTCATGCCTCTGCAAGGAAGGATATTCTACAAACACATCAGAAGAGTGCAAAGAGTGCAGATGAAGCAGTAAAGGTGTCGCAAGAAGGTATTATTAAAATAACCATTGATAACTCTTTATCCTATGTACATAAATTGAAATTATTGCTTAATTCTTTCAAGGATTATTTTGTTGGTTTAGAAGAAAATATTGAGAAGGAAATGGCAAAGAAGGTCAATGATAAGAGGTTAGTAGAAATTTATGACAAGTGTGGTATTGCACATGCCAAGTTTCAAGGTAGCTTGGAAGATATTAAAAAGTGTTTGGAAGAAGTCAAACAATTGTTTTAGTTCTATTTAAATTGGCCAGTTTCTACAAGGAGCATAAAAAATCAAATGGACTTTATTGAGTCACAAATTGCTCAGGCCTCAGGTGTATATGATCCAACAAATGATGTAGATGGTGCTACAAGAGCAATTATTGAAAAATTGCATGGTCAATTCTTTCTATTGCAAGAACAAAAGGAGAAAATAATAATGCAGTAGGATCAGCTAAGAGATATGGTAAGTGTAAAGATTACCCCTTTAACTGTAGTTTTAGCTAATTCTAAGAAGGTGGTTCAAATGAATCCAATGCCTAGTTCTCCAGAAGAAGGAGAAGACCTCCATATTTAGTTTGAGAATCAATTGCATATGCTTGCCTTTGCTAAGAATAATTGGGAGGTTGCAAATAAAGACTGATAGGCACACCTTGCTAAACTAAAGGAGTCTTATAAGGGTTAAGTTATATATTTTTGCTCTCTATATGTAATTTTTTTATTCCAATGTACATATGTGGAAGTATTTGATGATGTTTTGGTACAATTTTTATCATTTTTAATGGATAACATTGTTGGGGTGGGGAATTTAATGTAAATATTTCACTAAGGGGGAGATTGTTGTTGAAGTGTGTTGAGTATAGAAGAGAAGTATCTTTTTGGTACCCGTTGACCTTGTTGTCAAATGGGGAGAGTGTTTTAGACAGTGTGTTGCCATCAATGACAAAGGGGGAGATTTTTGGAAACATGAGCATGTTGATATATGGTGTTGTCATTTCTGGAAACACATTTATGAAATGTAGAAGTGTTGGAAGATGGAGAAGACCAAGTGTTTTGCAGAATCGACTAAGTCACATTGTGCATGTTCAGTGATTAGAGAAGCAGTTTTGTGGTCCACATTGCTCCGCTATGTAGAATCTTGTCATATGGTTTTTAGGTGTTGATGACATTTTTTTAAGGTGTTCCAAGGCTTCAAGGTTGTATTTCTTCCGTAGCTGAAGATATTAGTGATAGAGTATTGGGCTTAGTAATGGCAGAGTGACTAGTATAGAGTACATGATTGGACTTCTTTGCATTTTGTACTGGAAATGAATATTATGCTATTTGGTTGTGAGGAATTGTTGGAAGGTGTCAAAAGCATATGCACTCCAAGTGGCAAGTGATTTGGTGGTCCTCTTGTTGAGTTATGAATGAACTATTGGTTCATTCAATTGTTGCTTCACCAATTTTGTTATGTGGTGTCGACCTAAGGGTTTTGGGGTCATACGGAGTTATGTATGGAGAAAATTTATGGTAGTGATTATAGGTCATATTGACCTATTTTGGTCATTATACACATTTTGATTTATTCTATAAAGTATGTGTGTTGGAGTTTTGTGGTGACAAGTTATGTATGTATATATACAAGGTTAATTAATTGTGTGAAGGATGAATTAAAGTAGTTCAAGAGTGTGTGTGAGAGATCTAATGTAGAGTGAAGTGTGAAGTGTGATAGTGGTGAAGTTGAAGTGTGTTAATTTTGTTTTCTATGTTTAATTGGAATTGTACTTTCAACATATTATAGATGCATTAGTGACAGTTCATCTTTGGAAGTGAGCTACCCTTTCTTCTATATTTTTTCTATTATGGGTAGTGAGCCCTTAGTAGTGAGCCACTGATAATGGGCCATTCTTTCTTTTTGAATAGTGAGTCTTTGGATAGTTAGTCCACCATTCTATAATCTTCGTTGTAACTGGTTATAATATATTGTGATCTAATCCTCACCATGGTTTTTCCCTTTCAAGATTTTTCCACGTAAATTTGGTGTTCTTGTGTTATGTGTTGTGATGCATTCTTTAATTGTTCCTTTCCATTTCTGCAAGTTTTAAAGTGATTCTTTGAATGGATGTTTAATTTGATGAAGTTAATGAATTTCATTGAATATCGATTCACCACCCCCCCTCTCAATATTTCGGGTTTTCAATAGAGGAATGATATTTTAGCCTAGATTCATGAACCTAGAGGGTTATACTCGATGGTTGTTGGTTATCAAGAGTTGTATAGGTGAAAACATGGAGGGGTGGAATTTCCTTGGTGGAAGTATGTGTGGAATAAGTTTGTGTGTCCTAATGCAAATTTTTCCTCTGGTTAGTTGCTCAATATAGGTGTCTTAACTAGGATAAACTTCAAAAGAGGATTTTTCTTCAAAACAGGAATCTATTTGGTTATTGTGTGGCAATAGCGAGGAATCATCATCTCATTTGTTTTTCTAATGCATCTATTCTAAGACCATTTGGAACCTTCAGTGGGAGGTTTGGATATGGACTTGTTTGTATGCTTCATCACTTGTTGACTTTTGGAGGACTTTAGGTCGCCCTCCTACTAAGACATTGTCTCCAAGTGGCCTAGGATATCGGGCCCTCATGCATCCTTTGGAAGATCTGGTAAGAGAGGAACCACAAGATATTTTATGTAGTTTGATATTAGGGAACCTTATCAGGATACCTAATCTCATAGCCAAACCACTTCAAATTCAAAATCATACATATTATTATTACCAGGAAATACATATCAGCACAAACTAATTCAATTACAATTTTACTAATTTATGACTTCTAGTTATAGGTAGAATAGATTATAAATTTAAATTATTTGTTTGTATTTCTAGTTACACTATAATCCTAGAGCCCCTACACACTCAAAACTGAATCATCATTCCTCTAATTCCAACCTTCAACACTTCCAATTTACTTACAACAACCAACATAAAGTGTCATGTTGAGTGTTATTTCAATGCCCCCCTTCTAGGCACTTACAACAACAAATTAATTTTGATTTTTCTCATTCCCACACCCCTATCACTATCAGCCAAAAGTGAATTTTGAAATTAGTCTAAATTTTAATTTTAATCTCCTCCTAGAAACCTCTATGCCTCCCCTCTCCAATGTATTTCATTTTCCCCAAAATGTTAAGATAATTTTATGTAGAATTTTATTTCTTTTCTTTATCCATTTGATTTTTATTCTCCTCTTTTAAATCAAATTCCTCCTTGCCTAGAAATTAAAGAATGGAAAGACATAATATGAAAAATTAGATAATTAAATCATTGAGCACATGAAATTGAATAATAATTAAGAGATAATAAAAATTTGAAATTCCTCTCCTTCGCTTGGCAATTTACCCATTTTTTTAATCAAATAGTGACAAAGATGTCATTAAAACTTGATCATTCCTACAAGCTGATGGGTCCAGTTATTAGCTTATTTTTTGTTACTTTAATTCATAGTTTTAGACACTTTTAGATATACCTTCCAGAAAATACTCCTATATTATGCTATCTTTTCATACATATTATGCACACTTGAACCTAAATCATAATGATAAAAATATGGTTATGACATAATGGTATTGCATGGTTTATATGTCAGTGTATAAAATATGGATGGAATTCTATTTTTCAATTATGGTAGTTAGTATTGTGTACATGCTTTGTGAATTAACCTTTTGTAGACAAGGAGGAACAATAGCACATAGCAATTGGAAGCTAAACCAACAGCAAAAGGAGGACTGGGACAACAAAATAGGGGAGTTCTAGATTAAGTTGAATGTGATAATTATTGTTCGAAGACACTTGATGGAGATTAAACATGAATAATTATAACAAGTTAATAAGATTTGGAAAAGGACTCCTTAACTGATAAGATTTTGACAAATATTTTGTGTGTTTTAAATGCAATCCTGTTTTATAGAATATCAGTTCTATTAGGATTCTTCTTTCTTTTCAGTTATGGTTTGAATAATTTAATCTTAACTATATGCTCTAATATCTAGGATTGGAAGTTAATGATTATAGTTAGATTTTTCTTAGAATAAGACTCCCTCAAGATTGTATATAGCCAATGGTTGAGTATTTAGAAGTTAGTTTTTTTTTAAGTCTTTCATTATTAGTTTCAAGACATGATGGATATTCAAAAAGGTTTTTATTGAATACAATATGTGAAGAAGATCTTATGTAATCTTTCATGATATGTAATGAATGAAGTCAATGTCACATGGATGCATAGAATCTGTTAGTTATATTTGGTTCCAGTCAAGTGAGGATAGCCACTTGAGTAGGTCACTCAAGGTAACTATTATTCACTTCATTTTCTAGTTATTTATCTTTGTTTAAATATTTCTTTTCTATTAATCATTACTTCATGAACTATGTGCAAGTTAAATTAGAATCTCATACTTTTCTTATTAATAGCGAATGTTCATGAACATGCATGCAACGGTTAAATAGTAGTACTTTGGAGGTTAAGTTAACTGAGTTGTTAGTTTTGATCAATTTTGAGTTGATTCGGTGATATCTTATTAGCAATAGTTAAGTTACAGTTTAAGCTATAGTTACCCGTAGCCATTAGTTCGGATTTGTTTCTTTTATTGTTTTGCAATTCTATAATTTTTAGCAAGTAGAACATATTGAATAGGATAATTTAGGTAATTTTGAGTCTCTAGAGGCATATACAATGTTGCACAATCACAAGTTTACAAACCTTGGGTTGAAATTTCAATGTATTCTTTGCAATGTTGTGTGGATTGTTTAGTCAGATAAACCTCTAAATTGTGTAGTTTCTACCAATTTTACAATACATTAAGTTTAGACTCTACATTTTTGGCACCGTTATTAGGCATGGTGCTATCTTCATAGACTTATTTTATAAAAGATTTCATAGTTTACTTTTTTTTTCAACATTAGGATTGTAAGACTTGATCTTTTCCAGCACTAGAAGATACACTAATATTCTGCATGACCACTTCTATATAAATCCATATTTCATGTATGTGGAGGCAGAGAGATTCTTTGGGAAAATTCCTTCCCTCTTCATGCCAAGAAGCCATAGCAGAAATTAGTGAACCCAATACTTAAAGCGGGGGTAACACTAAACAATAAATTTCCCTATCACCAACATCTACTACACTTATAGAGGGAACATATTGCACCATGGGTGATGCAGTGGATGATGATCTTGAACGTGCAATATTTGAGTTATCAATCACTAACCAAGAAAGGGCTATAATGTTGAAGAGAATACCTCCTTCAACCTTACTAGTATTTTATGGCTTAATGACTAAGGACCCAGATACATTTTTTTTAAAATTTGGCATCCTATGCAGAAGTTATGACTGTACTTTTGATTCTCATAGGCTCAAACTCTTCCCTACCACTCTAAAAGATGTAGCCTTAAGATGGTTCATGGGATTAGGCCAGGATGATGTTCCTAATTGGGACACGATGAAAACATTGTTCAAGGAAAAGTTCCAAGACTATTGTAGGGGACCTGATAGGAGGAAAGATGAAATTTTTAGAATGTCACAAAATGAGGATGAACCACTAGAGTACTATGTAGAGATATTTCAGTTTGCCTTGAATAAAAACCCACAAAACAAGTTGTCTAAAGAATCACTCAGGTTGGTATTTTTGAGGGGAGTCAATGATGATTGTATGGATGCCCTCAACCTCATTAGACAAGGAGATATCTCTTAGATACCATTTCAAGACATTTGTAAGGTCTGCGAGAATTATTCTAGGAGCTTCACTAAAAGACCAAGAGGAGATAGGAAATCCATTATTGGCAAATCATCTACAGGGGTTTCAAAGATAGAATTGAGCAACCTGTTGTCCAACATGAAGGAGAACATTATCAACCACTTAGCCACTCATTTGGATACTTTCCACATCAAGAAGAAGTAGGAGGAAGTTGAGGCCATGCTCACTAAATATTGTCAAAGTTGTAGGCAAAGAAAAGAAAACTGTAGATGCAAAAGGGTGTCTAGTATCCAACAAGATAAAGTTGAAAAACATGATTACCAGCCACTTGAAGGAGAGGATGGACAAATATTTTACATATCTCAAAGGAGAACATGATAATAAATACAAGGTATGCCATAAGACCCTCTTAGATTCAATTCATCCTTTCCCATTGGAAATCAAAACTTTTCTGCTTGGAATTCTTAGCCCTTGCTAGTAACCCAAAATCAATGGAAAAATACTCAAAAATGGCCACAACCCAATAAAATTGGAACCAATAGTAGCCAAATCATTAGCCGCAACAAAATTTCCAAGGTTCCAATTATAATCCCCAATGACCAACACGGCATAATCAGTGGCAGCCTCAATGGCAAAAAGTTCAACAATGGCAGTAGCAAATCATGAACTATCAACAACCTATGCTTCCACCTTAATAGCAACAAAAAACTATTATGCCTCCATAAAATACTACATCCCAACCATCCAATCCACCATAAGTACCTGTAGGAGTTGATAAAATACAACACCGCAAACCCCGAAGATCACCTGCATGCAAATAACCTGTCACAAAAGAAGAGATGAGACAAACAAGCAAGGGTTCTCTGAAAACTGAAAATGTATATATCAGAGAGAATGAGAGAATGAATTGATATGAAATACAATGGGATCAATCCTTATAAAAATGGGATCATGCAAACCCTAATAAAACCCTAATAGAAGCCTTAATAGGATAACATTTAATAATTAATATAATTATTAAATATCACTTTATGCAAACTAACATGAAATCTTAAGAAGGGAATAAAGGTAACTTAATCAACATAATTAAGTTAAGACCTTTAGTCTAACAGTACCTACCCAACCTACACCTAACCCTAACAACGAGCCTTTTCAGTAGGCTTATACTAACGAAGCTATGTAATACCCCATTTATGGGGTAGAGGTGAGTGATGTCCACCTCAGACCAGGATAACAACTTGTTGGATCTTCATCCCCCAAATTACTGAGATAGAGGATGAAACACTTAGAGTTGAATATTTAGAAAAAAAACCTTTGGAACCTATTTCAAATCAGGTACACCAAACTACCTCAAGTCCAAAGCCTCCTTTTCCTGAACGCTTAGTTATTCAAAAGAATCACACACAGGCTAAGACATACCTCATAGGTCAATTAAAAGATGTGAGCATCAAGATTCCACTCATCCAAGCTATCAAAGACATTCCTATTTATACTAAAACTAGTAGGGACCTATGCCTTAAGAAGCTAGGAAGAAAAAAGAAGGATCGTCAGACAATCCATGCCCTGGGAAACCTTGTAGATATCATGTTAGAGAAAATAACTATACCTAAGTACAAAAACCTTGGTAGTCTAGTAGTGGACATCAAGATTAATGGGACCCCTATTAAGAACAATTTGATAGAGTTGGGGGTAGAGATCAATGTTATGACTAGATAAAAAATGCAGTTACTTCAGTTAGCCAACCTTAGACCTACACAAGCTATTTTATAGATGCTTGATACGTCAACAGTTAAGCCTGAAGGAATCATTGGAGATTTAGTTATTGCATTAGATTCTTGGGAATGTCTTGTTGATTTCATAGTTTTACAACCAAAGGTTAATCTTGAAGGATACCCACTCATCCTAGGTAGACCATGGTTAGCTACAACTAATGCATTCATAGGCTATAGGTCTAGAAATATAATAATATCTAATGGGACAGTGACCAATAAATTAGTCATCTATCCTTCATCCCAACCTTATGTTGATCTTGATGAGTAAACTATCTAGCCCACTCTAGATGAGGAAGATAATTATTATTTATAGTAATTAATGACGATAGAACACAACCCTTTATTGGATGATTAGGATGAAGATGAGCTCATTTCTCACATAATCTAGAATGACTTCGGCAGGAGCCTCCAACAAAAGGACTATCTCGCATGCCTACAAGACCCCTTGCAAAGTATTATACCAACCAATTCCTTAGAAGAAATCTCTCAGATATTTCATTCCTTAATACCACAATAGTGTGTACCAACCATTCCAAGCCTCGACCTCTCCTCTATGCAAAAATCATCCAAGGAATTAAAAGTCATGCCAAGAAAAAATTTGAACATAAATAATTCCCTAACTGAAGAACAACAAAATTCCCTACAAACAGTGTTGTAGGCACACTCAACAACATATGCATGGGATTACAATGATATGAAAGGCATAGGTATTGACTTATATATGCATAGGATTTATGTCAATGATGGTTATAGACCTATTCTAAAGGCTCAAAGGTGTGTGAAATCTACTTTGAGAGACAGTCAAAGTTGAACTTCAAAAACTCCTTGATGTAGGTTTTATCGATCCTATATCTGACAATGAATGGGTCTCACCTTTGGTAATTGTTCCTAAGAAAGATGGAAAATGGAGAGTTTGTGTAGATTATAGGGAACTGAATACAACCACCAGGAAATACCACTTTCCTTTTCCCTTCATAGATCGAGAACTTGATTCCTTAGGTGGGAAAAAGTATTTTTCATTCCTGGACAGTTTCAGTGGCTATAATCAGATAAAAATTACTCCAGAAGATCAGGACAAAACTATATTCACATGTCCTCAGGGTACTTATGCCTACTCTATCCTCTCATTTGGATTATGTAACGATCCACCTACTTTTTAGAGGGCAGTGCTCAAAATCTTTTTTGATTATGCTCATGACTATATGGATGATTTCACCACATATGGAGAGACTTATGAGGAAGCCCTCAAAAATCTAGAAAAGGTATTGAAAAGATGTAAAGAACACAACATGTCACTCAGCAATGAAAAGTGCTTTATGATGATGACACAAGGAATTTCATTAGGGAACTTTATATCTAGTGCAGGGATTTAGGTTGATCCACATAAAATAGAAATTATTTCTATGTTAACTATTCCACAAAAGCAAAGAGATATCAAAATTTTCCTTGGCCATGAAGGCTACTACAAGAGGTTTATTAAAGACTTCAGTAAGATTGTTGCACCATTGTTTTTTATTTGAGCAAAGACATTGAATTTGAATGGATGTTAGAATTCCAAAACTCATTTGAAGAACTGAAGAAAGCCTTGACTCAAGCACCTATTTTGAGGGCCCCTAATTGGACTCTACCCTTTCATATACATATAAATGCTTCATATTTTTCCATTGGAGTAGTTGTGGGTTAGAAAGAGGGTAACAAAGAATATGCAATATACTACATTAGCAAGAATGTTCAAAGAGTAGAGTTGAATTATACTATTAGAGAAAAGGAGATGTTGGTAGTAGTATATGCCATCAATAAATTTAGGAATTTCATTATTGGTTATTCAATTTTCATTCATATAGGCCACATTGCTATTAGATATCTTATGAACAAACCTATAGTAGGTGGTAGATTGGTCAGATGGCTAATCCTACAAGAATTTGGCATTACCATAGTGAGTAAACCTGGTAAAGCAAATGTGGTGGAAATTTTTTTGTCAAGATTTCCAACACAATTAGCTGAAGGAGTGGTGGATGTTTCATTTCCAGATAAACATCTATTTTCTCTAAATGTACATATACCTTGGTATGTTGATATTTCCAATTATCTAATAACAAGGCAGATTCCATCACATGTTTCTCCATAAGAAAAGAGATGGTACATAAGTGTTTTCCATACTCTTGGATATCAAGTTATTTGTTCTACACTATCCCTGACAACATTATGAGAAGGTACATAAGAGAAGATGAAATATTTGATATCATGAAGTCTTGCCATGTTGATCCATGTGGAGGTCATTTCACAACAAAAAGAACAACATTTATGATCCTCACAACTGGCTATTATTGGCCAACTTTGCATAAGGATTCTGTCAAATACACAAGAAGCTATAATAGGTTTGAAAGAATGGGTAAACCAATAAGAAGTGATGAAATTCCATTGTAGCCTCAACTAACATTAGCTCCTTTTGATAAATGGGGTCTAGAATTTATTAGACCAATCTCACCTACTTCCAATAATAAGGAATACATTCTTGTTTGCATTGATTACTTGACTAAGTGGGTAGAAGTAAAGGCCTTATAGTTTTCCAAAGATGGCAATGTGGATAAATTATTGTATGAGGATATATTTACTAGGTATGGAGTACCTAGAGAAATAGTCACTAATCAAGGTCCACAGTTTACTTTTGACCTCATCACCAAATTGGTTGAATAATACCATATTAGACATAAGAAGTCAACACCTTACCACCCTCAGGCTAATGGTCAGGTGGAAGTCACTAATAAATTTTTTTGAAGTATTCTCACCAGGACAACACAGTTACATAGGAAAGATTAGGTTGCAAGGTTACTAGAAGCATTATGGGCATATAGAACAACATGGAAAACAACAACTAGTTTTACACCCTACGAGCTAGTGTATGGTAAAATATTAGTCCTTCCAATTGAGTTTGAATATAAAACATTAAGGATGATAGTGGAATTGGAAATTGACCTAACCGAAGCTCAAAAGGAGAGGTTGCATAATTTAAATACATTGGATGAAATCAGAATGGAAGCAACCCATCACATTGAGGTAGTGCAATAGCAAAGGATGCAGTGGCATGACCAGTATATCAAAACAAAGGAGTTTAATGTAGGGAACTAGGCATTATTATATGATTCAAGGTACAAAGAATTCAAAGGGAAACTCTAATCCAAGTGGTTGGGATCCTATGAAATTAGTCAAGTCTATACTAATGGAGCAGTTAAGTTACACACCATTGACATAGTTAGATTCTCTCTTCTGGTTAATGGCCACAAATTGAAATTGTACAAGAAGTAATTATAGAAAGATGATTTTATCTTCTCCTTGTTTCAACAATACGGTGCTTGCAGTGATCCAGATACAAGTTTAGACACCAATAGTGATGTTTCAGGAGCACATGACATACTAGGCACTTCAAGTGACCCAATGATTGACCTACACAACTCAATCCCTAAGATAACTCAAGATTAATTTCTCATTTTATCTCACAAGCACACACAACATAATTATAATTATGTTTATATTTTCTGTAGAGGGGCGTATTTTTATTTACACATTTTGAGAGGATCCTGATGTCGTAGGGACATGTAGCTTAATAGATGTCAACATTCAATACAGGTCCTGTAACTACAAGTACTAGTAGCATTTTCTGACAGAAGAAAAATAAATTAAAATCACTTGCACCACATTAACTACAAGTTTACATGAATTTCACCTCAAAATACTCACATGCAATATCCATATTTTCACAATTAATACCCATAGCACAATTTTATAATTTATAGCTACCAATTTGAATTTTAAATATTTGAGCCATCACATCACTAGTTGTTATCCATCTAATCGGTCCCATCAATTTTCACTCACCAGCTCATAATTCATTAGCTTGCAGTTATTTTTCATCACATCAAATCAAAATTCGGATACATGCTTTTCAATTTACACATTCGAGGACTAGTTATTTCTTCTAGTCGGTACTCAAGGTACGCTATCATAATTACCATAGATTTTCTTAAACTTTCATTATATCTTTCATATTAGTTCATGCATGAAAACTCTTCATAACATTGATTTCCATTATTTATAGTTTTACCACTTCCCAATCACAAACGTGAAGTGAGGTCACTTCAACAATTAAGTTGGGGGGAGGGTACAACTCAGTTAGTTTTTTTTTAAATCCACCACCCAAATCAAATGTAATAGATAGATGCAACATGCAAAACCCTCCTAAATTATACCTACCTTTTACTGATATTTCCAATTGCCAAATTTCCAGTCTTAATAATTTGAGATAAGTCCAAACTAGAGTCAAACCTAGAACGTATTTGTGAGCTCAAATTGAGTAGACACTAAGAAGAGGAGTTGCAGTTATGGTATGTTAGTAAAAGTATATGAGGAAAGAAAAAGAAGGAGAAAGGTTTTGAAGGTGGTGGAGTGAATTGAGCTAAATTTTCAAGACTAAATTGAACACATTAAGAATAGAAGAGTAATTCATAATCGGAGGTGATGTCATCAAAAGGGAGCCATTGGCTCATAAGAAATTTTTGAAAGATGCAATGGTTCTACCCATTTTTACCAGGGTCGGTTGGCTTGATTATTTCCTTAAATTAATAGAATTTAATGATGACATGACAAGAATTTTTGCAACTACACTTCCATATGATGAAGTAATGGTGAAGGGACTATCAGTGGATGCATCTGAGGTCACCATAGCACAATTTATTGGATTACCAAGAACTAGGGCAGATTTTCTAGCATGTGCAAATGTAATTGTGGCCAAAGAGGAAGCCTGGCCTTAAATTGTGCCCCTCTGGTAGCATAATTATTAGTAATTTTTCTTATGCCTTAACTCTGCCACCCTAACTTGCAAGGAAAGGGGAAAAATGGCTATCTGCTAGGGCCTTGGTGGTAGAGCTAAGATCAAACATGGTTACTCAATAAGACTATTTGTGAAAGATGGCCAACTAGTGCCCATAAATTTGAATAAACCTAGTGGTGTGAATGATAGAATCATTCCACCAAGCAATCTAGCCAATACTATGAGGTGGCCGGTATTCCAAATTCCAAATAGTATGAATGTGGGCCAACGCAGGTTGATGACTCGGCAAGGAAGTATTTAAAAATTATTGGGTCTTGCTGACATGATGCTACTTAAATTCCCATTCAATGTTGAATGAAATGGGGTAGTGGTCTGAAAAAGTCACATCCACTAATGGCCTGAGCAGAAGCGGCAAAGAGCTGGAAAAAGAGAGAAAATATTGAACTGAGATCATGGCATGATCAAGGTAGTTAAATATCTTGTCAGACTCAACTCAATAATTGCACCATGTATTCTAGAGAGAATGAGAGTGGCGACAACCAATATTGGGGTTGAAAAGACCTAGTTTATTACACATGTAGTACCATGCCTCTCTTTCACCAATTACCCATCGAAATGGAGGAGTACCATCATTCACATACACCATCTCAACCATATTGAAATCCCCACATAGTAGCCAAGTAGCAACTAACAGTGAGTTAACAATCCAACACTAGAGAAGAGATCTTTCAATAGCATCATTTGAGGCATAAATATTAATAATCCCCAAGGAATGATTATCAATGCTAATAAGAATCCAGATGAGCTGATATGTGGGGTCAGACCCATGATCAACCACACAAGTGTGCCATTGTGGGGACATAAGGGTGACTACTCCACCATGTTCAGTCTCATGCTCAGTACAAAACATTTTACTGGCTGGTCAGATACAACGATAAGTTGAAGCAAGCAAAAAACCAACTTTCACTTCTTGAAGACACAGAACATCAATACTAACATATTTTTGAAGAGTATCCCTAACAGAATACTTCCTGAAGAGGTCTATCGGACCTCAAATATGCCATGAGAATAAATTTATGAATGAAACTCTTCCATATCATTGAAGTCTGGCTCCTCATCCAATATAGATTCTTTTATCTAGTGCATCATATTTTTTTCAAATTTTTTAATAAGTTTTAGTACTTTTCTTAACATGGTAATTAACATAATATTTTTGTATTGATAACCTACTTTTGGTAAAAATATAAATAATAATTTAACTATTAAAATATACATATATATATTTGAAAACTACACTTATGGGTCTATAAAAGAGTTATTTTTTTAATTTTTTTTAAATATGTTTTACATGAGTAGGAGTTGTTGAAACATCAAATTTTTTAAATAATTTTTTTTTGGTAAATTGGCCTCAAGGTTCTGCTACATATACATTGAGCCAACAATTTTAGTTGGAAAATTTTGTGTACATATTTAACTTAACTAAAATTAATCTTACTAGATCATATGTTTGACCAAAATTGATTTTTAGTTAGAAATACTTAAATTCACTTGTACTGATAAGTTGGTTGAAAGTGTGACATAAGTTTATAGCGTATGTGCAGGATCATGATGGGCCAAAAAGTGGCGATATGTAAGTGATATGATGGCCCATGTGGCTGACAACATTTTTTTAACCCAAAATTGATGAAATGAAAAGGGATTTTAAAGGTGATTCTCAGCTTTCCACCAATATAAACTATGGTTTACTTTGAATTTAATAAATAATTATTATTCATTTTCTATTTGAATTACAACTAAAGTCCTAATTGATAGGTTGATTGAAAAACATCTATAGCTTTCAAATGGTATCAGATTTTTTTAATTGAAAACATACATCACATTCTATGTTTCGCATACTATAGGAATAAAAAAAAAAAAAAAGAATTTCATGAATTTTTGACCAAGTTAAGGTGGTCAGACATACGAGTTTTCATATTTTTTAAAAGTTGTAATAAAAAAATCATAATTAATTATTTACTTGGAAAAAATCATAAAAAAATATGCATCACATCAAGACATGAGTCGTCTATTTATATCTAAAATATTATAAAAAAATATTATCATTTTATTGTGGTTAGGGTGGTTAGACAGACACCTACTTCTTATTTTTTCCCTGAAATTTAAGTACTACTGCATTGAAATTTCAAATTTTCACCAAATAGAGTTTTATTTTTTAAAATAAACATAGTAGTTTAGAAACTACATTCAGTTTGCTACAGATTCTATTCTTACATATTTTTGAAATAATATAGATAACTTATTCAAATTTTTACGTCAAGTTGCCTAACTCTGATTTTCTAAATTTTTATCGCCACTTAAGGACCTGTTTTTTCCATGATGATCCTGCACATACCCTATAATTTTACCCCACCTCATCTTCCTTTTTTACTACATGGGATGATTTCTCCAAGGGAGACTTGTCCAAAAGGAGGTGACTTATCCAATGAGACAACAACTCTCAAGGGCACCCCAACATAAGACAACTTAGGTCAGCCAACCTTTGCATATAAATTAAATTATAATTAAAGAAAAATCGATCATGGGTCAGCCCATCAAAAGATAATAATTCCAGTGCTGCTATAAATGAGGGTCATTTGTCTTGTGATCTTAATGGTTGCATTGGAATGGTGTGATTAGTGTTTTTGGAAATCACACTTCTAAACCCCCATTGTTACATGTTGAGGTATGTGATTTCCTTCCTTGACAATAATTATACTCTTTCTCCTTTGACATCAATGACAATAATATTTCCAATAGAACCTAGAGTAACATCACAGGCTCCAAGAAACATATCAATATAGGTAGGTCTATTAGATTTGGATTCTTTTGGGATCTTGGAAAGAGAAACAACAAAATTATGATTGAAGTCCATGTTAGACTCTCTTTCCACTTGGTTTCTCTAATTCTTGGACAAGAATAGTAGAGTCTAAATGAAATTTAAACATTTCTTCAAATGCAACCACAAGATGGTTCTAAGAGGAAAAATAATGCTCTATGAAACCATTATACCAACTCTTTAGTCTCCTTTCAATTACATAACAAAAATATCACCCACATATTTTCATCCTAAAAATGATATTTTTTCGTGAAATCAAAAAATACTCCAACATGTGCATCCCCCTCTTGATGATCATACCCATCAAACCTAGGCATCAATATGTATATCTCAAATTTTATTGTTCTCCTTTCATAATAGACACAAGAAAGGTCAAGTTGCTCGTAAATGGGATCAAGTGGAATTATGGGGGATGGATAAACATGTTTCTTTGTAACAAAAGGGCACCTATTTGATTGTAGGTCCTTGAGCTTGTCTTCAAATTGTCTTCTATGCCTTATAAGTTCTTCTATCATCAACTCATTTTCAAATATGGATGTTCGAAAGTATAAATATGAATTTGTATTTTGTGTTGGAATATATGAAAAACATTGAGGTTCATCCTCATATTATTCCTGGACATTTGATTCTATAACACCTAGGGTTTGAATTGTATGATACATTTGATGAAGCATCTCAAGGGTAAATGAGTCCATTAAAACCATCCATGGTTGGTTATAAATTAATTATGTATGGTAAAAGAGAGGAGAGAACAAATAATTTATCTTTATTGAAAATAAACCATGCTTCAAAATTTGGAAGAAAAGACCCAATACCCTATATATTGTTGTGGCCCCTTTAATTTGTGTTCATGAAACATGAACAACAATAGGAAAAACTTTATTTTTTGATAGGAAAGTCACCACCTCATGAAAGTGAGGAAATCCTTGAAGTACCTATTGTGCACTTTTCACACACACCCCACCATAGGCGGGGACCCTCTTTTGCTTGCTTTGTTTCCTAGTTTTGCTTTAGGTCTAACCTTTTCCCCTTAAGGGATAGGTTCCTTAGAATTTTGGGTTTACTTCACTTGATTGAATTAATGTTTTATTTGCACTTTAGGTATCTCAATTTTTATCATTCCAACCTTGTGTGATGCATTTAACTTGTTTACTTCAAGAAAATTTCATTAAGGTATCAAATTATGCGAGTTTTGGAGAGTTTCAGAAAAATCCTCCTCTGGTGGATTTTCCCGAAGGATTGGCTTTCGCTAAATTTTCCCCTACACAGATTAACAAAGCTACTTGAACTTCATGGAGTCCACCTCCCGATGGATTTCCTGAGTGTCTTGAATTTCGGATAATTTGAACCCCTGCAGATTCCCCAAATTTGTCTCCATGTCGTTTCTCTGAGCTTTTGGCAGGTCTTGTCAATACATTTATTTCTCTATCGAGCGCGGTATATAGTCATTAATGCTCTTCTTGGACTCTGTTTATATGCTTTGATCTTGTTTTCTACAATAAATTTTAAGGTTTTGCATTCATGGAGGAGCTCTAAGTGCATTCTAGTGTGGGTGAGTGTGAAACTGAAGGTTGTCATTGTTGCATTGTCGAATCTCAAGCTAGGGTTTTCAAGTAAGGACTATGTAGTCACTTTCACTTCTTCAGGCTTAAAAGGTTGGGTTTTGTGTAACCCCTAGTGATTTCAATGAAGTTTGTGATTTTTTTTGTGATTCAACGACATGTTTTATCATTTTTTTTTCCATTTCCAATCTCCATTTCATTATAGGGCTTTTTTTCAGTTCGTCTTTTTATTTGCATTTGATTTCATTTGGAGGTTGATTGAGGGTAATTAATGTTTGAATGCATCCACGAAACCTACTGTGGTGCCTTGGATTTTAACTCAAACCAATTGGGGCATCGTGGTTTACTCTTAGAAGAAAATTAGGGCATTTAGAGTTTCTCACATAGCTCGGGATTAGATCTAGTACGTCTTGATTTCTTATGCCAATACATGTTTGTTTCAAATGGATAATTAACCTACAATGCGTGATTGAAGAAGTCATTTATAAACCCTAGTTGCATACATTTGAGCTCTGGTGTGGGTTTGGGAAGGATTTAATGGTCATGTTAAATGCCTTTTAGAGGGCTTGATTTTGAATAAATTTTGAATTGCAATGAACATGTTTGAATTCAGGATTATGAGCACCCAAGTCTTGAGATTGAATCAAAATTATAAGTTGAGACTTAGTTAAATTTGTGGAATGAAGAAATAAACAATAAATTGAAACCTTGCAAAAATCAATTCCTAGTGAAAAAACCTGAAGAGTGTGCCCTTCACAGAATCTGTGTGGGAATGAATTCTCTGATTGATCAAACCTTTGAAATATCCGCTAGGTCTCAGATTCTTAGAATCTATGGAAGCTCAAAATCTCTGAAGTCTTGAAAGATGAAATGAATGCTTGAATTTAACCTTAGAAATGAATGGAAATGTGTTTCATGATATTAAAGGTGAGATATGGCTCAAGTCTTGAAAAACTCCCTTACTTCAAAAAATCCATTAGGCCATGGATTCCCCGAGATCCCCGACTTTTGCAGAATCTGCCTCCTAACGAATTCCCCAAAATCCTCGAATGTGTAAAAAACCCAAAGTTGTTTGGTATGTTATTTCAAGGGTTTGGAAGTGGATTTTAGTGGTCTCTATTATGATCTGGAATTAATTTGGTCTCACATATCTAATTTTATGATTATTATAATGATGTGATTGGATTTTGATGCTTGATCATTCTTGTTGTAATTATGGTCTTTTCTTAGCATATGTAGGTAGAATCCAATCAAGTGAAGGGGTCCAAGATGAAGGCAACTGAACCTACTACAAGGGAGCCCCAAACCAGAGTAGAGAAAATGAAGTACGATTTCAAAGGTACTAGGCCTAAATCTAAGATTTCTTCAACAAGGGGAAAAGTGAGTGACACCAATATGGGCCATGTGTAATATGATGAATTCAAGCAGAGGATGTTTGGAAATACACCTACTAGCCTTGCTCAAATAATTACACACATAGGGTTAGCATAGGTTGTAGGTTTTCCACCTTCAGTGGAATGTCCAGAACTGGTTATGGAATGTGCTAAGCACTATGATCCTAATAAGAGGGTGATTGTTGGCCCACAGGGAAGGATAATGGAAAAACTAACTAAGGAATTCATAGCTAGAACCTTCAAAATTGGCTCACATAATAATTTGGTGAAGATCAACATAAAGGAGGTAGAGGAATTTAATGAAAAGGATTCTTCAAGGGCTTTGGAAATCATGAATAGTTCTTGGGTTGCAAAACCAAAGTCGCATTATTCTAAATTTTCTGAGTAGTTACACATGAGTGACTTCAAACTGGAGTATAATGATATGATTACTCTTCTAGGTAGAGTAATGAGATTAGAAGAAGCTTTCATTTTCAAGCATTGGATGTTCTATGTAATTTCATAGATTATCAAAGGAATTCATTATCACTAGGAAGGTATTATAAGTGACAATAGACACACAACTGAGAAGTATGCAGGACACTCATAATTTCACAATGACCTTGTGCACTTTCTTGCTGCAAAGAATAAGTACAAGGGCCTAAGTTGTAAGGGATTCCTAGCAAGGATAGAATTTGTGATGGTTAACCCCAAATCCAATTCAATACTTCCAATTATAGAAGGGTAAATGATGCTTTTCTCATGTACATCACAAGAATGTTGTAGGATTCCCTTCATATCAAGATTTCAATAGAGGCCATGGAGCTAATCAAAAAATATGGTCATTGGTTTATTCAATTTCTAAAGTTCCCATATATTAGGACACGAGCATCTCCAGTAGTACCTATGAGATTGCCAAGGTATCCAACTAACAAGCTCATTTTATTAGAGTTGACTAGGTAATTGGAAGCTTTTGATATTGTCCTAAAGGACATGCATAAAATAGAACCTGGTGGAGAGTTCAAATTGAGGATTGGTGGTCTCAAATCTTATCCTTCCATTCAAAGTGCCCATTTCTTTGGGGCTGAAATGGTTCATTTTCATTTGTATTCTCACATGAATAGAGACAATTTTGATCCATATGGTGTAGCTCAAAGGGCTTCCAATCGTGAATATAGGCACAAGGATCATATTGAGGACTATTGGGCTAACTTCCAGGATGAGTTTGAGGTGATCAAATGAAAGTGCTCTAGGCTATCTTTGAGGATGATCAAGTTGCATAGGATATATAATGTTCCAGATCAGGTGGATGATGAAGAGGACCTCATTCAATACCATGCCTATGAACAAATTCAAAATAGACCATTCCCTGTTGTCAATTGGTTAGAAGATGAGATATTTGATTTGAATAAACTAAACAAGCCTATGATGAGATACTCCAAATTATGGGTTAAGCATAAGTTTCTGGATCTGGAAGCAACAAGTACCAAGTTCACTTATGATATGTTGGGTGATTTACAGTCCTATTCAAAGGAAGAAACAAAGGACACTCAAGATGACATTATTGAACCTCATGAAGGGGAGGACATAGAGAAGCCCGGTGTTATTAAAAGGAGGACTAGGAGCCAAGATAAAGGAAAAGAGACTGAGATACAACCTATGGAAAAAGGAAGAAAGCCTTCAAAGGAAATAGTTGAGGAAGGTACTGAAGAAGTTCAACCTTCTAAAAAGAGGAGGATTATTGTTGAAGGCCAAAAAATGGCCAAGTCAAAGAAAGACAAAATCTTTGAAGAGGGAACCACTCAAGCTAAAGTGGTAGATGTTGAGAGTTTTGGGGAGAGGCCAAAAGTATATGTAAGGAGAAATTCCTCGAGGTAGAGGGCTCATCTTGTGGAGAATATGGAAAACGTAATGGATAAGCATGAGGAAAATACTGAAGAGGCACCTACTCATGATGCTTCTAAGGAGAGAGAGAGAAATTAAAAGAAATAATACTCCTGTTTATCCTTTTCAGAATATGCCAATGGATGAAGAAGTTCCTAATGAAGGGGAGAATATCTCCTTGAGGAAGAAGAGGAAGGTGAAGATATTTTGACACCAAAGAGTAGAGAATTAAATAATTTTAGAAAACAATTGGATCAAACAATTTCTTAAGCTTGGAGTAGGAATGTGGAATCTGAGGTAATGGAGGAAATTCCTTCCCACTCCCCTGAAAAGGAGTTTGTACATGTTTTTGATATTGAGAATAAGGATGAAGAGCAATCGAATCAAGATGAAGATGACAAGAATGCAAAATATGTTGAGGATAAGCCCTCTAAGGATAAACAAGAACAAGCTACTTCTCAGGGTGATACAAAAATAGAGCAATCTGCTGCTCCGAATTGGTTAGAGAATAGGTTGAATCAGAAACCTATTGTTGTAGAGGAGACCCCTAATTGGGATAAGTTCTTGGAAAGTTGGGTTCAACTAAAGGAAAGGAAAAGAGCTAGAAAAGTCTCTAATTTTACAAGGGATGAAGCTAATAACAAAGTTATCCACATTGCCACCCTACAAGTGATAAATATAAGGATGAGATAAGGCCCTCAGATTACAAATTTGAAACTATTAATTTGGACCCAACCACAAAGGAGTGGGGAAAGGAAGACCTTCAAGAGTTGGTGCAAACCATTTTGAAAAGGTTAGATAATGAAACCCAAGCCAAGGAGAGGTTGCAGCAACAGTTGAGAGATGTGAAAATATATGTTCAACATTTGATCAGATCCTTGCAGGCACAGACTAGTGAAGGGACTTCATTTTTAGAAGGATTATTATCCAAGGATGCAGTATTAGAAATTGAAGAGATGAGATCTTCTCAACAGATCACCCAAGAATGGTTAGATAGTGTGAGCCAAAGAGGAGATGCAATGATTGAAAAGGTATTGCATATGTATGAAAATGTATCATCTCTCCTTGAATACATGGCCCAACTCATCATTGAATATCAAACACTAGATGATACGATCATTGTTGAGTTGAAGAAGGTGTTTGAGGTTCCTGTGGAGGTGTTGATAAAAAAGGGTATCCTTACAGTCGATAATACAAGTTAGGCTATGTAGTGGATAGAGGTCTTTAATTTCAAAAATGAGATTAAGATGAAGACACTTACAAAAATATCCAAGGCCCATAATAAGGTAAAAGAAATATTTGATAATTGCATTACCTTCCTAGAAATTGTTAATGGAAGAAAGAAATTTGTAAAGAAAAATCTGAATGTAGGTCAATTACAAAGGTGGTGGCATGAAGTCTATGTTCTAGGTAATATTGGACTAGTAATGAAAGATCAGCTTGAAGATGCTATAGTTTATATTTCTAATCTGGATAGATATCAGGGACTTCATGGCGATTAGGAAAAAGCCTTGACTAAGTATGGAGAAGAAATAAATACAATTAAAACAAGAATTAAATTAATACCAATCCCAGCCCAGGCCGACATGGATGTTGTACTTTCCAAGGTCCAAGAACTTTCTAGAAAAGGAGAAGATAAGGATAAGGACAACCCAGCCTAGTTGCATGGAATAATGTGCATACTCCATCAAGTTTGTTAAGAGGACAAACCAGCTACATCGTGATTTCTATGCTAGCATCTTGTATTAATTGTAAAGTGCCTTTGGAGGCTGACTTATGTATTATCTTACTATAGAATTTAATTAGGAGGTTTAAAATGTCAAGGTGGACCTATCTAGATGACCTAATGTAAAAACCCTAATTTAATTTCCTCTTAGGCCGACATGATGGGCTCTCTATAAATTGAAGCCCCTTTCTCATTTGTAAGGTTAATAGTGGATAGTTGCTAGAAGTTGATGTTGTTGTACTTGAGAAACTTGAATTATTGCAAGCCATTGGTGAAGTGAATACAAGTGAAGAAATTATCTTTTGGTGAGTGAATACAAGTGAAGACATTGTATTTGGTGCTCTTTCATTTTTGCATGGTTCTTGTGTCTCTAATCTATTATCTTTTGAGTAAGTGTTTCATGGATAATCTTAGAACTAGTTTTACTTCACTTGTGTTTATGATAAAGTGTTTGAGGTGTTGAGGAATATTCGGTCCATACTTTTAGTGATCTGCTGATTATGGCTTATTGTGTAAAGTTATCTCGGGACTACTCTATTTTGCACTCAAGTTCAATTTGTGAATGTTTGAATGTATATTTGAATATTTAAAATCTGAGAATATTTAATACCTTTAGAGATTTCATTGTCTTTGTGATACTGTAGATCTAATCTTGGTTAAAATCAAGGACTGGTTTTTGAAAGATTGGTCCATCTTGAACACTTTGTTTTTTTCACAAGTGATCTTAGGTTTTAGATCAGATATCTCTCTTAAACCCTTATCTTTTTCTATTTCTTTAAAAATATTGTTAGAGCAAGATTCACAAAGCATCACCATTATTGTTACATTTGATGAATTTGAAGCTTCCAACATTTGATTTGTAAGGCCCCTTGTGATTACCAATATTTTCACATTTCCACTAAGTTGTTTGTGAATTTTAAAGACCTAACATTAGAGACCTCGGGGTTGTTTCTTGAGGCTTGTTGATAGAAATTTACCTTTCAAGAGAGATAAAGTACTTGTATTTTATTTGAGTTTTTGCGGTTCTAAAAACACCATCAACAGTACCATAGACCTCCAAGACACAATTCTGATTGTGTGTTGCAGCCACTAGCAACATCTTCAATGTCTTCTCAACCCAACAACTCTTCTAATTCTAGTTACCAAATTGTTGGCATAAGTTGATGGGATGCTAACATATCCAAACTAACTACGAACAAAAAAAATTTCAAATTAGCAAGGCTCTCAAGATAATCTCACAATTTTTATATCCCCAAAAATAATACCATTCTATTGGGTTCCACATTGTCGGTTCACTTTCAACAATGAAATCTTAGTCACAAGACCATGATTGTCATCATGCAAGTGAAATTAGCTCATTAACAAAACATGGAGGGTTAAAAAGTCAAATCTATGAGAGTAGGTTGTCTATCTTATGCTTTGAGCTTAGCTTAAGACTTATGAGGGTGTTTTTAGGGGTGTACCTTAATAGGTATTTGAATAACAAAAAAAGAACCAAAAATAAATACAATCGAACCCAATTAAATACTCGACCCCAAAATATTCTCACTAGGTCAAGAAATGTTGGCTACCTAAAACCCTTATATAGTTGATATGACTATGCAAGCATGACTTGCATGAAATGAATCAACTAAATGTTCACTTAAGAATGAATCTCTAATTTGATAGTCATGGATGGACACAAAGGACTAATTTTATAATAAACTATTGCTTACTATTTTTTTTTTGTTTAATGATGTGAGGTTACTGTAAAATGGTTCCATATCAATGTCTAGTCTTTGGGAAACAAAGTCACAATATGTTGGGAAGAGAATAAACTGAAATAAAAGAACAATGAGCTATGTATCTACATGCAAAAAATATCATGATTTTTTTTAGATAATATACTTTGTTATCGAAAACATAACTACATATTAAAATGGTAGAAAATGGAATCCTTTAGGGGAAATCTCCCTTTGTGGGGATTTAACACCTTTTCCTTATTTGATTAAATAAAAGGGGGTTTGATGGATTTGGACACATTATATGATTGACTTGCAACTTGAAAGGTGATTCAACCTTCCCTTGACCAAATCTTAAATGAACTTAATGATAAAAGGCAATGATTCAATTGACCTAATGATGCAAATTACTATTCTGATGGAAATACAACAGATATGGAAAATAATAGATATCATAAATGTATTGAGCAGGATACTGTGATATAAACTTGGAGTTGGTTTGGCAAGACAGAGGTGCCTAGGGAACCTATGTCCTAGTAGGCATAATTTAGACATGATTTCATAGTCCTCTAGTGCCAGATCAGAACTTTTGTTCTCTGCTTTTCGTACTATCGGATCACTGTTGGATAATTTTGTAACTAAGTTTCATGAGTTATCAAGGAGTAGGGTTCAACTGAAACAATGAATAATTGATCCTCAAACTTCTTCCAATCTTCTTTAGACCTAAAACTTGCACATTCAAAGAGAGAGGAAGGATTGTTCCACTCAGGGGCTTGCCTAAGTCAAACCCCATGTTAGTGTTTCCACTTCCACAATGAAAATGTAAATGATAAAATTCATATCCTTTTAAGGGATGTGGTTAAATGATACGAAGGAATAGTGAATCAACAATGGAATACAACTCGCCACCCTCCAATTGCTTCCTTGAAGGACCGAATTCATACAAATCATCTTAAGGTTTGGATCTTTCTTGCTTGAATTGTTTAGAGACCTACAAGGGTTAGCCTTCACAAACATATGATAACATAAACATGAACTCACATACACTTTGACATAATGCTTGGATCTTGAATTGCTACAATAAATCTTTAAAATTCTACTCTTGACAATAATTTCTCCAATAATTTCCTAGATATTTCTTGTTTGTTTACAAATAATGAAATAACTATGTATTTATATGTGATTATTCTAATTTCTTGAAAATTAAATCTCGACAACTGACTTTGGATATTTGAATTTCAAATAGTAAAATGTCGGCACTAACATATTTGAATTTGGAGCCAAAATAGGGGACATAAGTTTTGTACTTGCAAAACTTATGAAATGCATTTGTTTTGTACTTGAAAATCATCGAAAAACGATAAAATGGGCCACAAAATACATAATTTAGGAAATTACGTGTTCAATTAGGTCCAATTACTTAAGGGGGAGAAAAAAATAGTGTGAAATTGTCAAGGGTGACAATTTACAATGCCACACATATATCCAAGTATACAAAATTAGAAATATCATTAGAAGGCTTACAATGTTTTCAAAATGCAATCAAAATTCATCTAACTCATTATTACATTTGTGCTAGCAAGTGTGAAGCGAAAATCCCTAGCTGCAACTAAAAAAATCTCCTTGATATATGTCTAAAGCCATGGAGACATTATACAACAAAATCCACCTACAATAGTAATCTCATTTGATTCCACAAGCTTAAACTCCACCAATGAATTGGACTAGAATTTATGGTGACCTTCAACACTAGAAATCCTCTAGCATTTGAAAAACCACACAATGACCAACCTCAAAATGAAAAAAAAAAATTCACTATAACAAGGCGAAACCCTAATCTACAATACTGTTGCACCAAGAAAATCAATAACTTGCAAGCACTCCCACCCAAAATGGATTTCTTAGATTGAACAACAGTTGTTTCAAGTATAGAGGATAGTTGGGGGGAGTAATGGAGAGCAGTGTACAAGTAAATGCAAGTAGTTGGAAGAGCTAATCAACATTAATAGTAGATGGATCTTGGCAAGAAAGAACAATGCCACTACATTTGGAACTCACAATCCACTTTAAAAAATTACTTTATTACCAACTTATTTTAATAATATTGTGTTGTTAACACATTATTTCTCTTTATTTTAGGGTGAAGGAATGCCAAGAACTCATAACCATAGTGAAGGTTTTAGGTTCGTGGGAGAATATTTATGGCATCCCTTTTTGAAGTAGCATCACTCACCAAGAAATTCTCAATTGTGTCACCATGTTAGGCACTATTAGGAATGACTTAACTTTGTTGACATCCAAGGCCTCACTAGGAACCATACACTCATCAATAACTTCTCAACGTTGCCCCTTTGTAAGAGATTAACTAAGAACCAAGAACCATGCTAAATGTTTTAAGTTCATGATTCCTTGTAAAGCATTGATGACCTATTTCTAATGAGTTCCAACCTATTAAAGGTTTTCTGAGCTCTTCAAGAACTCAACAATAGCCTCCTCTTCTTTTTTCTCAATGCCTTGAGCTCCATTGGGAACTATATGAGGCTTTGGAACTAAGCCAAAGCTCCACCACCTAAATTTTGTCTTCCTTCATATTCCATAATCTACCTTAGTCAATGTTGCATATCCATGTCAAGGTTTAGGTTTCGAGGGGAACCTAGAAACAAGGACCAACAAAAGAGGGTGAGTGTTAAGGCTGAAGAAGGAAAACGAAAAATGGACCTAAAGAAGTAAGGTGGGGAGCAAGAAGCAAGAAGAAAGAACTTGGAATGCAAGTTCCATATCCAAAACCAATTTTGCGGGTTGTTGAACACTAAAGTTTGGGAGCAGGGAGAGAACAAGGAATCAAAATCTAAGGTTCCAAGTTACCGTTGGGGCCCAAGACCCAATGGGAAATGGAAGGTAAGGCTAAGTGGGGTATGAAGGATGGGAGCGCATGCAGAACAAGAAAAAATAGTTCCAAATTCTTATTGAGGCCCATGGCCCAACAAAGAATCAAAACAAAAGGAAAGCCAAGGGATGGGAAAATAGAGCAAAGAAAGAATGATAGACTTGGAACCCAAAACCCATAGAGAAACCAAGGAAATACCAAAATAATGAATTTTTCCATGGAAAAATTGAAAACTACCAAAGGCACAAAGGCCAACAAGGAGGATTTTACAAATCCTTAGTAAAGCCCTCATAGATTGAAAGCTTAACATTGTGAAAAGCATCACAAGAGGGAGAAATGTCTCATATAAAGTGTAAGAACTAAGCATGCTCGCACATGTATGCACAAGATGGCATGTGGGAGATATGCTCACACATATGTGAGAAAAGGAGTGGGGTGAGTCAAAAGGTCAAGAGGTGATGTGGAGGCTTAGCATGCCTTCAAGGTAGCATGTTTGTGCATGTGTGAGCAAGATGTGGGATATGGTTAGAATTTTCAGATATGTGGGAGCAAGAGGTGGGTTGAGAAGGAAGTCCAAGATGCTCCCAAGAGTGCATGCTCACACATATGGGAGAAAAGAGTGTGTTGAGGTAGTATTCTCAGACATGTGGGAGCATGAGGAGGTTATGGACCTGTTACCAAAATTTCACCTCAACTCAATTTGGTAGAGCTGAAACAACTACATACATTTAAGGTGAAGGGTAAATACATTTTATGCTAATATTTCATTTTCAATGAAGGATTTTAATAAGATTCAGTTTATTATGCAAAATTCACAGCACAAAAGATTCATCAAAATTGCATAGTAATGTTGTATTTTATTCATTTTAAAATCAAAGAGCATAAAATATTGCATAAACATTGTTGTTTCATGCTTTGAAGATAGAAGAAATGTTCAAAAGTCCCACACAAGCCGTGGGAATGACTAAAATGATTTAATTCAAAAAGGGATGTAAACTATACATCTGAAGATTAAATAAAGCAAAGAAAACATGAAAATGAACATATCCATCATTGTCTAGAAATATTGGTGTTGATTGTTGATCCTCCTATCTTCAGAAGCGTATTCTTGTCTTCAGCTCCTCTCATATCCATTCATCAAAATCACCTGCAGTTGATTTAAAAAAAGGTTTTGTTAGAGCTCTGGATATGAACCTAATCATATATCCTATTAACAAACATATAATTTACATCCATTATCAGATTAAATCAACTCATCCATTATTAGATATATGGATGCAAAGGAGCCAGATCAAATCATCAAAAGAAAATTGAATTTCACTATTTTTATGTAACATGTTTGTTTAGTGTGCAGGCACAGGTGCAATCAAGTCATTTCAACCAATAGATGGTGTTATGAGTGGTGGAAAATGTGGCTCCCACAAGGGTTGAGCCCATCTCATAACAATGGCGTAAACAAAATGTAGTATAAAGTAACTATAGTGATCCATGCAACCTTTCAAGGATAGTGAATACCATGAAGAATATACTACTTTTGCAAAGGATCCAGAAAAGAATCATTAATTCAAGGAGAAACTCTTCTTATGTCAAAGATTCAAAAATATATAATAGATTATCACTATTCAAATCACTGCCAACTAGAAGATTCGGAGTATAAAACATTCATATCCAAATTTTGAAGAAACGATGAAGTGAATATTACTTCCAAAAGATTATATTGGAACAACAGCATAATGAAGGTGATTGCATATATTTAAGAGATTATCAATGCAAGAAATGAGAAGTAGAATGCATTTATTTTAAATCTCATTTCATTTTTAGTGATGCAAAAAGGCATAAAATCATGTGAAACAGTCCTTTTGAATTATCCATCAAAACATGGGTTACAGTTATAGGACTATCATGCTGAAAGTGGTATCAAAAAGAATGCATGGTATAAGGGAGTTTGACATTTCTATATGAATTGAATAAGTAAAGATGCAATATTATGAACAAATAAAGATAAATCCAGAACAACACCATATGGTCTATTATGAGCAATGGTTCAACATGAGTAAGGAAGTCACACCATATGTCTTCAATACCATAGAGGAAAACATTGATGAACAATCAAATTGGATTATAACCTGTAGCAAGTTGAGAACACATAATGACTTTGAGAAAAGAAGATATAATCATTTAAGAGAAATCATGACAAGGAATGTTACAATAGGTTGGTGTACAACAAATGCAGGGATGGCATTATATTAAGAAAAATTATAAGAGGTACATGTGGTTCAATAGTTGCAACCAAATCTAAGAAAGAATGCAAACTAATGAGGTTATTTGTGAAGTAACTGGTAGATATCCATCTCTATCAGTTTATCTTTTCCTTCCAAGATCTTGCTAGATGATATCTTGAATATCATTATAAAATTTTCAGACTCAAACTTTTATACAATTTTTAAATGAAAAGGAAGGTCAATAACTATTGGTAACAAAGGATAGTTCTAGTATGGAAATGAGCCACAAGATAACTCATTGTTAGAGGCATTCAAAGTCTAGATTACAAGCCACAACCATGATCTCAAGAGGATGAAAACAATAGAGGTTTCTATGAGCATGAAGGCTCAACAAAAATTGCAAAACATCTTCACCATGTTTTAAAATGGTAGTGAACAAACCCTAGTGGGTTCCAAGATTTAAGAGCATGACCTAGGGTTGTAAACCATCAAACATTAAACAAGGATAAATAAAACCTTTGGTTTTCTTTATAAACATAAGGTGCAGTGCAAATTATAGCCGCAACCTGTAATGAAAAACAAACACCCAGAATCTTGCACTCCTATGGACATATAATGCAAATAATTTCATTTTTTGCAATCAAAGGAAATACCCAGAAGAAGTATGAATGATGATGATGATTAGGATTCCTGAAGCTTTTACCATAAGCCCTAATTCAAGTCATTGATATTTTTTACCTTAGTTCTTAAGTAAAAATCTTGTGAATTATTAGCAACATGATCTTGAATTTGCAAGTCAATAAACCTAATGATGTGAATCGAGACCGTGAGTCTAAGAAGGGGCGAGAAACATAAGGAGTCATTTATATTTATTTTTTCAAAGCCTTAATTCACTTGCCCTTCACTTATCTTTGTAATGTTTATTAAACATTATTAAAACAAATTCATTAATTGTTTTTTAATACTTGTTAAATTAAACTATTTTGAAGGACAAGTGAACTAAGGGATGGAGGTGATGTATTATGCATGCCACGAGGATTGAGACTTGAGTCTCTTTCAATTAACTACTCATGTAAAAAAAAGGAGACTATAAGTGGAATCGAACTGTTGTTCATGTAAATGAGTAAGTGGAACTAGAACTTTCATATGCGCTTTATTTTTTGGAGCTTCTATTTGACTTCTAGTCAAATTAGAGGTATTTTTGAGTTCACTTATTCAAGTGAATCATTAGGAGGAGTTTGGAGCCATTGCAATGCAAATATTTCCAATTTTGCCTCTTCTTTTTTAGGTTTTCTGATTTTTCTCATGAGAAGAATGCTTGTTTTTTCTCACTTCCAGTTAACTTGGAGTTCCACCTCTTGGGTGCATTACGCATGCCTTCTTTGTATATATTGGAAAAAGTAATTATTTTTCCTTAGTTCTTGATTTTATTTTCCTTTGCACTTTGCAGAGAGAGATCTTGTAACTTAGATTGTTACAGTTAATATTATGCAAAAAAAATTACAGGTTACTTAAGGTTGTTTTAGTAGAGATAAATTCATTATTTCTTATTGAAATAAAGTGTTTACCTTCTCACATTTAGGTGTTTTTCTTCTGATAAGGATTTAGATTTTAATTTAATGTGTTTGAAATCAGAAACCTTTAGGTCTAGATCTCATTAATAGATGCTTGTACACGGAATCGGGTTTAATCACAGGTCATAAATCGTGCTACAGTTTTGTCTTTCCATTTAGGTTGTGGAAGTGTTATTTTCCTTCATAAAGGATTGATTAGTAGGCCCTTTTTTGAAACACTTATGTGACTAAGTTGTTCAGTTTGAGTTGTGAAGATAGATTGTAGGGGATATAGTTGTGAATCCAATAACATTATTTTCATCATTTAGGTGCATCATCATAGTTTAAATTTCAATTTACGCATTTAATTCAAGCCTTTCTTCCATTTTCCATCCAAGTTAAAGTTAATAATTATAAAATCATAAAGGAAGTCGGCCTATAATTTGGAGGTCTACTTTCAACATAGGATACCCACAACGTGAAAGTATTCCCATGTTTCAGAAGATTGCAAAGCTTCTTTTCTTTCGCACACGGGTACATACCTATTGATAATAGTTTTTGGCACGCTCAGTGGGACTCTAAAGTTCACTTCAGAGAAAGACTTACAAATACAAGCTATTTTTCTAGTATACACAACAATAATTTTACCTTTAAGAAGGTTACAATTATACCTGGAGACTCCTATCTGAATTTTCCAAGCAGATCCAATGCAAACAACCTATGAGAAGTATTCAAACAAGAGGAAAATCTTCATCATTTGAGTATCTACAACTATCATCACTAAGGAGAAGAAGAAGGAAAGTGAGAAGAACACCTAGGTAGCATTCAAGGAATCATTCAACACCTTCTGGTCTTAGATTTGATTCATGGGTTTCACCACCTAGAAGAAGAGGTCATCCAAGGAAAAGACAAGAAATTTCACACTCTGCTTCTCCTAGCTTCAAAATATCTGATTCACCTTCAAGAAGCCCAGTAGGAGCAACGCAAGTTTTTGTCCTAGTGATTTTGGTATGTCCTATACTGATACTTCAGATTCCAAATATCAAAGTTCCAATAGTTCAGATGGCTAGAGCTCATGCATTTGTACCATTCAATGGGGGTAGCCCATTAAATTTGGCTCAATACGATGATATTCCAATTTTTGCACTCAAAATATTACCATTTTTCACTAGAGAAAATCAAACTATACCAATTGAGCACATAAGAGATGTGGCCTCATTGTGTGCAGTTCATCATGTTGCAAATGAGAACATCGCAATAAAACTTCTAACAACATCATTAAAGGTAAAGCACTTCAATGGTTCAGGGGTTTAGATGTGAATTCCATTGTGACATGGGATGACTTGGGAGATAAATTGAACAAGAAATTTCAAGATAAGTCTAATCATCTATCTCTAATTGAAAAAAATGAAGACTATTAAGAGAGCTCCACAAGAACAGATGTCAGACTTCAACTTTTGATTCTAAAAAACTTGGAACAAGATTCCAGCAACGGTAAGACCTTCACCTGACCATGCATTTTTGTATTACCTCAGAGTTTTAAATAGCGATATTGTTGTAATGATACAATCAATCGATGGAGTAACCTTACCAGGATCATTTGATATAGCTATTAGAGCTGAAGGCAACCTTATACAGGCTAGTAAGATTGCACCAAGGCCTCCTATGCCAATTTTTCTAGATATTTAGCCTTTGATACCCATTCATATACCTCCCATTGCCTCACTTCCAGTTGATCCAACCTTAGGCTATCAACCAGCTATTCAAAATAGTGTTGTTCTAGCACATCCAAATTTGCAGGAGCTTAAGGGTACTCAACAAGAAATGGAAAAACTATTGCAGAATGCTAGCAATGATTTAATAAGCTTAAAGAGACAACAAGGTCAAAATTTCAGACCTTATCAAGCACCATTCTAGCCTAATAGACCACCTTATCAGGTAGATAATCAAGGACAATGAATAAATTTCATTCCCAAGCCACCATTTAATACTGCAAACTCTTAGAAAGAGCTTGTACCTATGCAGAATAATTTGGCTCAAGATTACATGTGGTGTTATTTGTGTAATCAGCCTCATAATCAGCCTACATGCCTAAATGGAGTGGTCAATCAAGATCTTATGGTACAAAACAATGTTGCTTCTGAGAATATAGCAAAATAGAGCAATCATCAACAAGATCAACAAATTCAGCATAATGATCTTGATGTTGCCATAATGAACTAGTAAGGTAATGATTTTTGTGGTGTAAACCATGGACAAAATCAGTCATCTACCTCTATTGCAACTAATACAAGGTCCAAAAAGAGGGTTATTGATCACTTAAGACAACAAGCTGATAAAAACTCACAGTAGGTGGATAAAGGCCAGCAACAAGTTGATAAAGATAAAGATCAGACTTCTACACCCCAATAGAGTATGGATCAGCCCTCTACCTCTCAGAATGTTCATATTTTTCCAAGACAACAAGTTGCAGTTGTTAAAGACTAGCCAAAGACTTAATCACATCCACAAAATGAAGTTGTTATTCCCAAAGTACAATGAAAGGTTAGTACTCTATCATTTAATATTGTTGACCAGATAAAAAAATCCATTGTTAGCATGTCTATGTTCGATGCATTGCACATTCCTGGACAAAAATTTCTATTACAAGATGCTTTAGCCAAGATATCAATTTCTGATGAGTCTACAACAGAGCAGCCTAGAGTAGTTCCTGCAAACAACTTCGAGATGAAGAACATGCAGTCAACCTAAGAGGTAAAGATACCTTCGTTCTATGTAAGGATGATAATTGGTGATAAAATAGTGTACAATTGCCTGATTGACTCAGGAGCAAGCAACTCTATTATGCCCAAGCAGCTAGTGGATAAGTTAGGAGAGACTTATGAGCCATTGTCAAGTGGGGTAGTTTAGTTAGATGGTACAACCATTAAATCTATTGGAATTATTAAAAGTCTTCCCCTTACATTACATGCATGTCCAAACTTTTCAATTATGTAGGATATTTATGTCATTGATCTGCCACCGTTCTTTGCCATTTGCATTTCTAGGGACTTTACTGCAAAGCTCGGTGGTTATTTGTCATCAGATTGGTCATATATGTGTTTTAGGACCAGATATCGTACTAGAGTGACTGTCAAATCAGAACCATGGGCTAAATACCATATTGAGCCTTATGTTACAAATCATATAAATGCAAACCTAGCCATCCATGAGTATGAGGATCAATCCATGATCCTTGACCCTAGTGTATCCATTGAAGGCATACCTAACATAAACTTAGATGAGTGGGAAGTCGAGAATCATGAGGTTTATCCATTTTGTCACATGGACGAAGTGGGTTTGGGAATTTACATGATTAGAGAGCCTGATGTGATTGTTCCAAATTTGGTCAAGGAGGAAAAACAACCAGAACAATAGATTAATTAGCTTTTGAAACTGTACTATGATGGTTCAAGAAGTAAAGTAGGTGTTGGTGCTGAAGCTATGTTGATTTCACCTGAAGGAGAGAAGTATTTTTCAGCACTTTGTTTTTCTTTTAGTTGTTCTAACAATACAACTGAGTATGAAGCATTAATTCATGGCCTAGAATGGGCTAGAAAGAAAGGAGTCAAATGTTTACAAGTTTTCAGTGATTCTGAGTTGATAAAAAATTAGGTAAGAAACTTGAATGTAACTAAAAATGATTTGTTAAAGCTATATAATCACAAAACTTGGGATTTAATAGAAGAATTTGATGTTTTTAATTTGTCGTCCATTCCTAGAAGTCTGAAAAAAGAGGCGGATAAGCTTGTTGCCATAGGTTCACAATATGACAAACCAACTAATATTTATAATGTTGAGGTAGATCAATATGCAAAGGTGATAGTGAGACCATATGTACTAGATAACAATGTTAGTTGGTAGGTTTTTGACAACGATGAATAGATTATCAATTTCTTGATAGAAGAAGCAATTTTTTTTGCTAGAAACCAGCATAAGCTTGAGTAGTAATATGATAGCTAGATTCTACAATTAAAATCCAATAAGCTACCCAAGGGATTAGTGACCCTTGAATAAATTTTCAACACTGATGATAAAGTTAGAAAAGACAAATCCAACATCACAATTAAGAAGGAGCACTACGAGCCAATTGAAATATTCAGAGACAAGCTTCTTAAGCTTGGTAAAGTTTGTACCAAAGAGGAACAACACGCCTTTGTTTTGTTGTGCCAAGAATTCAATGATGTATTCACTTAGGAGTATGGAGACTTAAAGGGTTTTAACCCTGAATTAGCTCAACACACCATTGAGTTGGAACCCAATGCGAAACTAGTGAGGTAGAAGCAGAGGCCTCTAAATCCAAATTTGGAGCACTTTATGAAAACATAATTGAACAAGTTGATTGAAGGTAGTATTATCTTTCTGATAAAGTACTCTTCCTAGGTTTCAAATTTGGTGTTTGTTAGGAAAAATAACAAAGATATAAGGTTATGTGTAGATTTTCGTGATCTAAACAGAGCTTCACTCAAAGATCACTATCTATTTCCTTCAATGGAGTAGATATTTTAGGTTGTTTTAGGTTTAGAGAGGTTCTCATTACTGGATGGTTATTTAGGATAAAACCAAATTTTGGTTAAGGAAGAGGTCTAGTACAAAACAACCTTTACCACCAAGTGGGTTACTATGGCCTACAAAAATATGCCCTTTGGTTTGTCCAATGTAGGGGAAAACTTTCAAAGGGAAATGAACATGGCCTTTCAAGGCCTTATTAATAAATTTATTCTTGCATACTTAGATGATATCATTGTATTTTCAAAGAAAGTTGGTGAACACTTTGCTCATCTTAAACAAATCTTTGAAAGATGCAGAGAGTATGGGGTGTCACTAAATCCCAAAAAGATATTTTTTGCAATCCATGAAGGAAAGCTTCTAGGTCATATTGTTTCAAAGCACAGTATCACCATTGATCTAGAAAGAATCACTACAATTTTGGCTTTACCACTGCTTGCACATAAGAAAGGATTACAAATTTTTCTAGGCCAGATTAACTTCGTTAGCAAATTCGTTCCTAGCATTGTAGCCTTATTGTATCCACTTATAGCCATGTTGGAAAATAACATTCCATTTCACTGGACTAAGGAAGGTAAGAACAATTTTGAACAAATTAAGGAGGCACTTGTAGCAGCCCCGTCACTTATCAACCCAAATTTTGATAAGGATTTTATATTATATGCATTTGGAAGTGTTGATACAATTTCAGCCATGCTCTGTCAGCAAAACGAAGAAGGAATAGAGAAGCTTGTAGCTTTCTTTAGTCAAGTTATGCATGATTATGAAGCTGGATATTCATTCTTAGAAAATCATGTATTAGCTGTAGTAAGAAGCCTTAATAAATTTAGGCATATGGTTTCAAATAATAAAATATAGCTAATGGTTGCACATTCAATAGTCAAAGATTTTTTGCTTAGTAAAGATATTAACGACAAGAGAGTTGGTTGGATCACAAAAGTCATGGAGTATGACATTGAAATTAAAGTCACCAAGCTTGTTAGAGGCAAAGGCCTATGTGAACAACTTGTTGGTAATGAAGAAAACAACAAACCAATTGATCAACAAGTTGAAACAGTTCTCAACAACGAAGAACAAGTTGTTGTTCCAGTTACATCAAAAAACTCGATTCAGTAAAATGATCCATTACTTGCACACAAGTGACTGTCCTGAAGGCTTGGACAAGTGAAAACGAAGGTATTATAGGCTTCAAGTCATCCCTTATGTTGTAATTGATGGAATTTTATATAAAATGGATTATAATGGTGGTTTGTTGAGATGCACTGAATTAGAACAGATTGAGAAAGTTCTGTAAGAGTTTCATGATGGGCCCATTGGAGGCCACTTTTCACCAGGGACTACAACCCTAAAGATAATGAGAGCTGGCTATTACTGACTAGATTTATTTAAATATGTCCATGCTTGGGTCATAAAATGTCACAAATGTGCAGTGTTTGAAGGAAAGTAAAATCTTGTGCAAAGTAGGATGGAGAGGTGTTGCCAATCCCTGCCAGTAGGATTCACCTCAAATAATGCTATTAAGGATGAAAGTTTGCAAATATACATAGTAGAATAGTTTTAGTTTTTTTTTGCTTTCAATAAGTGCCCATGGCACTTTTCTTTTCAATACTATTTTGCTTTCAATAAGTGCAGATGTTGCACATGTTTTCTAACTCTATCTTGAATAGAGTTATGTTAGTTTCTTTTAGTTTTGTTTGTTGTTGAGTTACAAAGGTTTTTAGTCAAAATGACAAAAGAATGGACTCCATGCCCAATGGGTTATCAAGGCAACATATCCGGCATGCTTAGCAGGCAAGCATTTAGCAAAAATCGCCAAAATGTTACCAAAATTTCACCTCATCTCAATTTGGTAGAGCTGAAACAATTGTTTACATTTAAGTTGAAAGGTAAATACACTTTATGTTGATAGTTCATTTTCAATGAATGAAGATTCAGTTTATTATGCGAAATTCACAGCACAAAAGATTCATCAAAATTCCATAGTAATGTTGTATTTTATTCAATTTGAAATCAAAGATCATACAAGATTGCATAAAAATTGTTGTTTCATGCTTTGAAGATAGAAGAAATGTTCAAAAGTCCCACACAAGCCATGGGAATGACTAAATTGATTTAATTCAACAAGGGATGTAAACTATACATCTGAAGATTAAATAAAGCAAAGAAAACATGAAAATGAACATATCCATCATTGCCTGATAATGTTGGCATTGACTGTTGATCCTCCTATCTTCAAATGGGTCTTCTTGTCTTCAACTCCCACAACAACACAACAGGCAATTAGCACTAACTTTTGCGCTGGAATTTAGTGTATTTGAGTGCATTAATTGAAAAATTTGGTTGGCACCCAACTCGACGCAAATAGGCATGGTTAGCTCAATGTCGGATTTGGCATTGACTTTTGCGTCAAATTGTGCACTGTATTTAGCGTTGGCTTTAGTGTCAGGAAATCATAGTGCCTCTATTGGTGCCTAAAATTGCGTCGAATAATAGAATCATAAATTGCACCGAAAAAGGAACCCAATTTGGCTTCCAATTTTACTTCCATGTCTAGTCTCATTTTTGCTTCTAGTTTTGCTTCCAATTTGACATCCAGTTTTACTTCCATTTTTTCCTCTAGGTTTGCTTCCAATTTTTCCTCTAGGTTTGCTTCCAGTTTTTCTTCTAGTTTTGCTTCTAGTTTTTCTTCTAGTTTTGCTTTTGGGCTTGCTTCCAAGTTTTCTTTCAGGTTTGCTTCCAAGTTTTCTTCTGGGTTTGCTTCTAGTTTTGTTTCCAAGTTTTCTTCCAATTTTGCTTCTATTTTTTCTTCTAGGTTTGCTTCCAAGTTTTTTCTTTCAGGTTTGCTTCCAGTTTTGCTTTCAATTTTGCTTCTAGTTTTGCTTCTGGTTTTGCTTCCAGTTTTGCTTTTGGTTTTTCTTCCAAGTTTGCTTCTAGGTTTGCTTCTGATTTTGCTTTTGGTTTTGCTTCCAATTTTGCTTCCAGGTTTTCTTCTGGTTTTGCTTCCAATTTTTCTTTCAAGATTGCTTCTAGTTTGATTTCCATTATTGCTTCAAAAAATGCTTCTTGTTTTGCTTCCATTTATTAATTTAATATGTTTTATTTCAATTGGATTAGTTAAATATATCATGCCTCTTAAATTATTCATATGATTATAGAGTAAGTAATTTAATTTTTTAACTCATATGATTAAATAACAATATAATTACTGTAACATGATCATCATCTATAATTAAAACAAGTTAGTCCAATATCTATAATTTAATTGAATTTGATAACATCCATCCTAAGCAATAAATTAAAATCATCATACTTAATAAATATCCATCCAAAAATCATCGACCACTTTTAATATATATAAATTGACAAGTTAATAATATTGATAAGACCATCATCATATATAACTAAAACAAGTGAAAGTCAAATATGCCAATTGTGCATCAAAAACATGTCAAAATAATACATGTCCAACAATTGACATAAGTGAAAATGATACATATACAAATGATATAAATAAAATTGATAAATTATGTAACTCAAATTGGTACAAGTCAAGATGATACATGTCCAAATGATATAGTGAAAATGATACAAGTCAATATGATACAACTCAACAATATAGTATTGTAGGCCATGAAAATAATACATATGATAATAACCATGAAAAGAGTCATCATAACAATATATCAACAATGATCCATGATGTAGTCTATACGATCATGAATGTCATTGGTTACTATCACCAACTGTCTCATCATCATCATTGTCATCGGCCTAGTTGTCTTCTATATTTATGTCATCATCATCCTCTGCCATGTGATCTATACCAGAAGAACCAATATTTTGTGGATCTATATCATGTTGAGGATCATCTTGATCTTCTAGAAGACTCGTGTTCTGCAAACAAAAACATTTGAAATAAAAATTTATTATTTATTTCATGCAATAATTTAATTTTCTATTATATATCTAATATTACAACATATGAGATGAAACCATAATCATATTACATCATATCAAAGTGCACATACCATAATAAAATTTCAAAAAAGTTACAACTAATATTGGTGAGTCAGGACAAACTTCAGCTTTCAAAAACAAAGCCAATTAGGCTGGCAGACTTGTGGATCAAGCCAACATTTGGTGGAAGAGGAAGAAAGATGATTGGAACTCTGGAGGCCCACCATAATGGATTTCAGTATTCAACCATGAGAGTAGAAGAGAGAGTCGATATCATGTATCAATACATTAAGCATGCATTCTTCCACCCAGTGGAGAAGGAGATGATTACTTTGCTTCATTTTTATTTACATAACCATATCACGGCGTGGGAACCAAGAAGACCAAGGATGTCTAGTTTTATGTGGAGGTAATGGATGTGGTCCAAACTTTAGGAGGGGAAAGAAGGTCAATGTATGATCCTGATGAAATTGAGGAAGAACAACAAGAGAGGGACATGACTGTAGAAACATAAAACATGTAAGAGATCTATGGAAGAAACCTCATCAAAAAGATTAGATTACATAATCATGAATTGCAAAAACACAAAACATGTAAAAAAGGAAAGATGCTAAAACTGTAGACTGATTATATCTCGCAAATAAGATCATGCTATCCATAATGCACACACTCATTTTAAGGCATTCAAAAAATGAAATAGAGATATAGTCTCCCCACTAAAATACAAGCATACATAGTAACTAATGATTAAATTCCTTTAACAGTTCTCTTAAAAACATAAAACAATTAGCTTTGAATTAACAAGGAAAAGGACAAGAACTTACGATTCACCTCTAGATGTAGAAGGGCGCTTCACTTGAGCACCCCCCATGTAGCTCTCCTCCCTTTCTTCATTTATATGACTACCAGTCTCACCTCAAGCTGCTCTTGGAAAAAAAATATATCATATTCATTACAATTAGTCTAGGTTTCTCGTTTTTACAACCCCCTCCTCCTCCTTCCCTTACAATCACAAAAAGCATGAATCCTTCTCAAACAAAACCCCAAATTCTAAATAGTCAAAATGGATATAAATTCAAAACCCAGAAAAACAAACCCAATAAAAACACAAAATACTCAAACACCAAAATTAAGATCAGGTTCCTCTAAAACCCAAGAAGAAAAAGAAAAAAAGAATCACATAAAATTGAAGCTTTTGGAACAAAAGTATTCGACCACATATTTGTGTCCAAAGGTCAAGCGATCGAGACTCGCAAATCTTATTTCATTTTCACTACCTTGTCTCACATTTTTTAATTTCTTTAATAGATCCTCGCAAGCTTAATGGTAGATTAAAAATAAATGCTTTCATTGAAACCCCAACTATTACTAAAGCCTTCTTAAAAAGGAGCATCAATTTAAAACATATGCATGCAATGCCTTTCAGGGCTTAAATAGACTAGCCTCTACACTAAATACTTACCACAAAAAAATAGAGGGAATTGCAATATAATACAAAATATAAAACAAAAGTAAATTGTGAACCAAGATGAGCACCATAGACCTTGTTTTAAAGCACAAAAATCCATTGTTCAAAAAAATTTCAACGTCTGCCAATCCACTGTAGCAAAAATCAATCAAAATTCCATCAAATCCATGAAATACCAAGGCATAAATGTATCCTCTTCCTCCTTCTGCTCCTCCTTAAGGATTTTTCAAGTGAGTAAGAGAGCTATGGGAGCAGCCTCATCTAAAAGATTTCGAACTAGAGTTTGATATACCCTTTAGAGAGCTTGGTTTTCATGGAGTTCCTTTCAAATCCCTAAGATGATCTATAGCAATGAAAGAGTTTGAAAAGGCAGAGAGAGCTACATTGGTGACTTAGGATAAACTTTAGCTTTCAAAAACAAAGCCAATTAGGCTGGTAGACATGTGGATTAGGCCAGCATTTGGTGGAAGAGGATGAAAGATGACTGGAATTCTGGAGGTCCACCATAATGGATTTCGGTATTCAACCATGAGAGCAGAAGAGAGAGCTGATATCACGTATCAAAACATTAAGCATGCATTCTTCCAACCAGCAAAGAAGGAGATGATTACTTTGCTTCATTTTAATTTGCATAACCATATCATGGCATGGGAACCAAGAAGACCAAGGATGCCCAGTTTTATGTGGAGGTAATGGATGCGGTCCAAACTTTAGGAGGGGCAAGAAGGTCAATGTATGATCCTGATGAAATTGAGGAAGAACAGTAAGAGAGGGACAAGACTGCAGAAACACAAAACATGTAAGAGAGTTATGGGAGCAGCCTCATCTAAAATGTTAGATTACATAATCATGGACTGCAGAAACACAAAACATGTAAAAAAGGAAAGATGCTAAAACTGCAAGTTGATTATATCTCATAAATAAATTCATGCTATCCATAATGCACACACTCATTTTAAGGCATTCAAAAAACAAAATAGAGATATAGTATCCCCACTAAAGTACAAGCATGCATAGTAACCAGGGATTAAATTCCTTTAATAGTTCTCTCAAAAACATACGATGATAAAATATTTAGCTTTGAATTAACAAGGATAAGGACAAGAATTTATGATTCGCCTCTAGATGTAGAAGGGTGCTTCACTTGAGCACCCCTCATGTAGCTCTCCTCCCTTCCTCTCTTCATTTATATGACTACCAGTCTCACCTCAAGATGCTCTTGCAAAAACAAATATATATCATATTCATTACAATTAGTCTAGGTTTCTTGTTTCTACAACCCCCTCCTCCTCCTTCCCTTACAATCACAAAAAGCATGAATCCTTCACATAAAAAACCCCAAATTCTCAACAATCAAAATGGATACAAATTCAAAACCCAAAAAAACAAACCCAATATAAATTTTCACTACCTTGTCTTGCATTTTTTTCTTTCTTTAACAGATCCTCACAAGATTAATGGCAGATTAAAAATAAATGCTTTCATTGAAACCCCAACTATTACTAAAGCCTTCTTAAAAAGGAGCATTAAACTAAAACATATACATGCAAGGCCTTTTAGGGCTTAAATAGACTAGCCTTAGGGCTTAAATAGACTAGCCTCTGCACTAAGCACTTTCCACAAAAAAATAGAGGGAATTGCAATATAATACAAAAGAAAATAAAAAAACAAAACAAAAGTTCTTTGTGATCCAAGATGAACACCACAAACCTTGTTTTGAAGCATAGAAATCCATTGTTCAAAAAAATTTGAACCTTCGTTGATCCGCTACAATGAAAATCAATCATAATTGTATCAAATCCATGAAATATTAAGGCATAAATATATCCTCGTCCTCCTGCTGCTCCTCCTCCTTAAGTATTTGTCAAGCGAGTAAGAGAGTTGTGAGAGCAGCCTCATCTAAAAGATTTTGAACTAGAGTTTGATATACCATTTAGAGAGCTTGGTTTTCATGGAGTTCCTTTCAAATCCCATAGATGATCTATAGCAATGAAAGAGTCTGAAAAGGCAGAGAGAGCTACATTGGTGACTCGGGAGAAACTTCAGCTTTCAAAAAAAAGCCAATTAGTCTGGCAGGTGTATGGATCAGGCCAGCATTTGGTGGAAGAGGACGAAAAATGATTGGAACTCTGGAGGCCCACCATAATGGATTTTGGTATTCAACCATTAGAGAAGAAGAGAGAGCTGATATCACGTATCAAAACATTAAGCATGGATTCTTTTAGCCAGCAGAGAAGGAGATGATTACTTTGCTTCATTTTCATTTGCATAACCATATCATGGCATGGGAACCAAGAAGACCAAGGATGTCCAGTTTTATGTGGAGGTAATGGATGTGGTCCAAAATTTAAGAGGGGAAAGAAGGTCAATATATGATCCTAATGAAATTGAGGAAGAAAAACAAGAGAGGGACAAGACTACAGAAACACAAAACATGTAAGAGAGCTATGGGAGCAGCCTCATCTAAAAGATTAGATTACATAATCATGGACTGCAGAAACACAAAACATGTAAAAAAGGAAAGATGCTAAAATTGCAAATTGATTATATCCCGCAAATAATATCATGCTATCCATAATGCACACACTCATTTTAAGGCATTAAAAAAAAAATAGAGATATAGTCTATGCACTAAAATATAAGCATACATAGTAACCAAGGATTAAATTCCTTTAATAGTTCTCTAAAAAACATATGATGATAAAACAATTAACTTTGAACTAGCAAGGATAAGGACAAGAACTTACAATTTGCCTCTAGATGTAGAAGGAATCTTCACTTGAGCACCCCCCATGTAGCTTTCCTCCCTTCCTCTCTTCATTTATATGACCACCAGTCTCACCTCAAGCTGCTCTTGTAAAAAATATATATATCATATTCATTAAAACTAGTCTAGGTTTCTTGTTTCTACAACCCCCTCCTCCTCCTTCCATTACAATCACAAAAAGCATGAATCCTTCACAGAAAAAACCCCAAATTCTCAACAGTCAAAATGGATATAAATTCAAAAACCAAAAAAAACCCCAATATAAATTTTCACTACCTTGTCTCGCATTTTTTTCTTTCTTTAACCGATCCTCACAAGCTTATTGGCAGATTAAAAATAAATGCTTTCATTGAAACCCCAACTATTACTAAAGCCTTCTTAAAAGGAGAATCAATTTAAAACATATACATGCAAGGCCTTTCAGGGCTTAAATAGACTAGCCTTTGCACTAAACGCTTTCCACAAACAAACAGAGGGCATTGCAATATAATAGAAAATAAAATAAAAAACAAAAGTAAATTGTGGACCAAGATGAGCACCACAAACCTTGTTTTGAATCCCACAAGTCTTCTACCAATGGAGTGCGGTAGTGCGGTGACCACCGTTGTCACGCGGCTCCTTCATTAGCTCGGTGCGGTAGTGCGGTGACCACCGTTGTCCCGCAACTCCTTCATCAGCTCGGTGCAATAGAGTGGTTTTTACCGCGGTCTTGCAAGTTGCTTCTTCCTTCTCGATGGTAGTGCGGTGAAAGCTTCTGTGGCAACATTTCTATTCACTCAAAAAATAATTTATACAAAAAAATGGAAAAAAAATGTTTGAAATTTAACATGCAACCTATTGTGTTTTTTTTTTATCAGTGATAATATTTGATTTTATTAATAATAATGCAGAATTTACATCAACTTCAAAAATTAAGTCCATCCACTAGCTTCTAAAATTTGTTTGTTTAACCACCACAATTCCCAATAAACCAGAAAAAAACTACTGAATCCGCCTATAAACAACCCTATCTACTATTACCCATACCTCATTCTGTTTACATTTTCAAATAAAAAACAAGGCTTAACCGCAGAAAATGTACAACAAAAACTAAGATATAAATTGTATTTTAACCAAAATTGAGCTTCAGTTTACGCGGAAGTGCCCGACGTGTTGCACCCAGTTGCATTGGGCATATTTCCTTGATTGGCTTCATCTTCTTCCTTGGGTGCAAACCTTTCTTCTCTCCCAACTCCTCTCTGGCGACATCTTTGATTCCCTCAATGACCGTCTCGACCTCCATTACTTCTACACAAAGTTTCAGGGCTTTCCATCCTAGCTCAGCTCCTCCTCTCCACATAGCTTTGGTGATTTCTTCTAGCCACCTAATGAAGGGATGGTTTATCTCTGCTACTTCAGGGTCCACATGATCTTCCATGCCTTCGATAACATCAAAGCCTTCTCCTAGTATAGCCCGTTCTAGGATACTTTGGATATTCACTAAGAAATCCTTGTGTACCAATGCCTTCATTACTTTCCTCACTTCCTCCACCGACTCTCCTAAGTCTAGCCCCCATTCTATTCAATCAATGAGTAAATATCCATATTAGTATGATATCTGTGCTTCAAATCTTCAAAGACATTACCCAAGATTTTTTGCACAGATTGCACCACCTTCACATCGTTGTAGAGGAACAATCCTCTCAGCCTCTTCATAGTTTCTTTTCCAACGAAAGGGTCCAATTTTCTCCTCGAATGTAGAGTGAAATTGACCTCCAGTTCTTCTATGGTACGCTAGCTTCCAAACTACTTCACATCACAGACCTGTTACATTCCTTGCCACCGCAAACCGAAAAGCATCAGAAGAAATGCCTTATGTGTATTTAAAACACATCCTATTGTCAGCCCTCGCCATTAATGTTGAACGTGTGTCCAACGCCACCAAGAATACCTTCATCAATGCTTCAAGTCCTTTGGGAATTCAAAACACATTCCTCTACTTGCTAGCGTTAACTCCTTCCTGCATTAATTACAATAGACAAATTTCCTCCATAGGAATTCCACTAAAATATTCTATTCTTATTTCCTCCACCTCTACAAAAGATAGAGCCCATTTCAATAGGGTATGTATTTCGGCAATGTCTATGTAGGGAACACATTTTTGATTTGACTATATTTATTAATTAATTGAAAATAAAAAGTGCATTCACTTTTTATTTTCAATTAATTAATAAATACAGTCAAATTGAAAATAAAAAGTGCATTCGCTTTTTATTTTCAATTAATTGATAAATACAGTCAAATCAGTTAATGGTGGAATGTGTTGCTTGCATAGACAACACTTTTCCTAATCACACCCTGCAAATGCCAAGCATCAATTCCTCCTTTTATTATTGCTTGGATTACTTGGATGAATTGTTGGCAAAAAGAAAAGGATTACTTGGATGCTTTTTCCATTCACTTTGTATCAACATATGTTTGTGAAGACACAAAAGTTAATAGCTCAATCAGGTAGAGCTTTTGTGATTTTCAAATGAAGAGTAAGGTACATTTTTATTTCTACTACATTGCATTCATGTGCATAAAAAAAATCAAAAGATTACATTACTAGATTGCACTTATGCAGATGCATATAATATAGGAAAGATTGTACAATCCTTTCAAAAATGTAGTCTTTATTGAAAATGTTAATGTATGTTGTTTCACACAAGCTATGCAACTGACTATTTTAATCCATATAATTGAAAAACTATACATTTATAGATACAAAAGAGAAAAATGCACGTAAAGAGAAAGGGGACCCGTCATTGCCTCAATGACGAATCCCAGTTGATTTGTTTTGCATCATCTTCAGTCTTCCCACTTGTCTAAGCCTCCAAGTTGATGTCTTCCTTTCTGCTCTATTGTTTCATTTGAGAAGGATAATCACAAGTAAAGCATCCATGAAGCATTAAAGATCAACCTTTGCAAGGATAATGGAGTATGTTGGTAAGGGGTAATCTCCTTATTGATAAAGATTTATCCGTATTAATAAGAACATTCCACTATCATTAACATAGCCATGTCTTCTGAAAAAACTGATCATCAAGGATTCTAAGATAGTTTTCATTAATAGTCTGGTTAAAAGTAAAGAACCCCAAGCATCATAACAGTCACAAGAATTGAACATGAGGGGCAGTCATGTAGATTAAAAGCTTACACAATAGTCATCACTTGCAAAGATAGAGACAACATGTTTCCACATAGCAAATTAAATTGAATGCATGAAAGGTACAATGATGAATTCCATAATAGTGAATGTTTCTTAAGAGGGATTGAAAGACAACATTTTGTATCAAGGAGAACAAGGTAACCTCAAACTCTGTTGTACCTGAGTATGATAGTACCTGAGCTTCTGGTGTTTCTAGATGGAACCTATAGTGGAAAAGTGTAGTCTCCATCTGAAAGAACCATCTTCAAAGCTCTTCCTTGAAATGAGGGTTGAAAACATTTGAAGAAAAGAAATACCATAATTCTAAAGTAACAATTTGTATTAAGACAAATATCATAAAGTATAATTAAAAAGACAAATCCTTACAATTGCACCTCAAATTGGACCAAACAACAACAACAAATGTGCCCTAATAAATCTTGCAAATTTAAACAACTTGAAAAGACCACTTTGGAGACATCAAAGCAATAAATAAGCATGAAAATCGACACAAAAATTGAACATTGAAGATGGATTAGGAGTTATAATGTATCTGCTCCATTATATTGCTCAAAATATAAACATACATAACATGTGTTCTTTTAATATGAATAAGTGGATGAGATAGTCTAGTATCTATTCTAATGGATTGAAATGATGATGATATGATGATCAAAATCGGACCTTGGTTTCCCTATTTGTACGGGAAGCAACAAGCTTCAGGTGCGTTCACAAAAGTTACATCGTTTCTTAACTAAAGCATAATTAACATAGCATAGAAACTTAAAAAGATAGCTCCATTCCAATTGTTTCCAAACATTAAATAATGCTTGCGTTTGTTGATAGGTAGAATATTTTGATGAAACACATACTAATACCCAAGATCCAACTGGGTTATTAAGATTTGGACAGGATGATCCAAACCATCCTTTAAACCATACTAGGGTAAAAAGAGCAAGATTAAAGAGAATTCCCAGAAGTGTTTCACACCGGCTCAAGGTACAATCCAACCTGGTTATGACACTGATAGCAATCCAAATTTTCCTGAACCGTCCATACCTAAACGTTGCATCACAATCTATTCTTCCTGAACATAAAAATGTCACATGTTAACCCCTTCTAAATAAAACTCAAAATACCATGAAACAATGAGTCCCCTATATCAGTAAGTAAGTAGGCAGTCTATAGGGAATAATTTGATTTTATACAAGGATGCTCATGAAAGGAATCTTCAAGTGATAGTGAGTGAGTTGTTTGAGATTGCAGATGATGGTGCAATATCCAATCTTAAAAGCAGTTAGCAAAGCAGTACATGTGCAAGAAAATCAAATTGTACACAACAAACAATTCACAATGCTATCTTGCATAATGCCTTAAGTTTGAAGACAAAAATATCATTGTATCTTGATGGAAGTAGTGACCTTAATGGTCAGTCACTGGCAACCATGATTTTAAAACATGGTATTGTGCTTATGGAGGCAACATTTTAAGCAAGGTGGTGAGTGGTGGTTTGGAACAATGGCAAGTATGAAGGACTTGCTTTATATGCATATTATGCATTCTAGCTTAAGACAACATTCTTAGAAGAGATTGAAGGTGGATTACGAAACTCAAGGGTTACCATGATAAAGATTAAAGCAAAGACTAAGATCTATTTAAAAGCCACTATCATGAAGATATTAAAGATGTCAAATGCAAAAGCCTAGCAACTAGAGTAATGAACATAGTGTGAAAGAGGACAATGTGCTAGGGTAGATTTAGGAGATCACATTATCTAATCATAGGAAAATACATCATTTATTTATTTTTTAAAATTAAAAAAAATTATTTTAAACCCTATATAGGGCACATTGATACTTCAAAAGCATCTGATTTATTTTTTAAAATTAAAATAAGTCATTCTAAACCCTATATAGGATACATTGATACTTCAAAAGCATCTGAAGGAATTTGAGACTATGCAAACATATGTCAATTAAATACCTAGATTACAAACAGTAGCACGAACATTGTAACCCTTGTTGATCAGAGATGGAATTGATAAACAACAATGAATCATATGTCTCCTATCATGCACATCTCCTTACCATTCTCTGTCATTCTTCATTGAAACACTTCTCCATTTTGGCAGGCTAGGCCTGACAATAAGGTTTCAACAAAGGTTTTATTGTATGTTTATTAAAATGAAAACTCCATTCTGGCGGGCTATGCTTGAAAATAAGATTTTGATGAAATTTTTAGAGTATGTTTATTAGAGTTTTAGAGTATTTTGGTGGGCTATATTCTTGATTTCTTAAATGATTTATTCAAATGGATTGTGACTGACGTGATTTGCTGCCATTATTACCATACTACCGTAATCTCTTATTATACCCTCTACGGCATGGCGGTATTTTTCCCTTCCCTTTGTTGTTTACCGCACTACCGCCTTGTGTCAAGGCTTCTTGTTGCGAGGTTGCGATGTATACCGCTCTACCGCATATGTTGCTCACCTTCCCGGTGGTATAGCTGTGTATTCTTTTGATCATTACCTAAAGAGTGTCAATGAGACAATCTTCTTTGTCTTACTGATATCTCAATGTCTCATCGACATTAGATCTTAGGTTCCTCTGATGTTGGTTTTCGATGTCGATGAGACAAGTTAATATCTTTTGTCGATATGCCATTGTCTCATCGATGAGACAAGTTAATCTCTTGCTGATATGCCACTCTCTCATCGATATTTTCCTTCGATGGTATTTATTTATATATAGGTGATTATCATTGCGGTATGGCAGTGTTTTTCCCTTTTCTTCAGTTGTTTACCACACTACCACCTTGGTCAAGGCTTCTTGTTGCAGGTTTGCAGTGTATACCGCTCTATTGCATATGTTGCTCACCCTCCCAATGGTCTAGCGGTGTATTCTTTTGATCATTACTTGAAGAGTTTTGATGAGACAATCTTATTTGTCTTACCAATATCTCAGTGTCTCATCGACATTATTTCATTATATCCAAGAGTTGTGTTTTGCCGAGCACTTGTAGATATACCTTGTCGATGTGACGTAAATGATTCTCTCCTCGATATGCCCGTATCTTGTTGACATTTCACTATTTTATATCATCGATGAGACATAAATAAGTCTCTTTCACATAAAGGTGTCAAAACCGACGCTAAACTCGAAGCTAAAATCGAAGCTAAAGTCAGGAGCTAAAAGTGGCGCTAAACTCGGAGCCACAGGTGTAATTAACAACGGTGCCACACTCGAAGCCAATATCGACGCTAAAGGTGTTGATAATCTTGGCGTTAATTAGTGCCTAAATTAGCGTCGACTAGTCTTGATCGACGCAAATAAATGCCAAAAATAGCGCATCTCGATAAATAACGTCGACGTTTTCATAAAATTGGCAAAAAATACATTAAAACATTGGGTGGAAGCAAAAAATGGAACAAATCACAAGGATTTTTTGTAGTGTCCTCTCATACTTGGTCTTCAAAAGTACCTGCAGTTGATTTAAAACAAAAGGTTTTGTTAGAGCTCTAGATATGAACCTAATCATATATCCTACCAACAAACATATAATTTACAGCCATTGTCAAATTAAATCAACTCAGCCATTATCAGATATATGAATGCAAAGGTGTCAGATCAAATGATCAAAAGAACATTGAATTTCACTATTTTTATCTAACATGTTTGTTTAGTGTGCAGGTACAAGTAAAATCAAGTCATTTCAACCAACATATAGTGTTATGAGTGAGGAAAATGTCGCTGCCACAAGGGTTGAGCCCAACTCATAAGAATGACATAAACATCATGTAGTAGAAAGTAACTACAGTGATCCATGCAACCTTTCAAGGATAGTGAATGCCATGAAGAATATACTACTTTTCCAAAGGATCCAGAAAATAGTCATTAATTCAAGGAGTGGCTCTTCTTATGTCAAAGATTCAAAGATATATAATAGATTATTACTATTCAAATCACTGCCAACTAGAAGATTCGGAGTACAAAAATATTCATATGCAAATTTTGAAGAAATAGTGAAGTGAATAGTACTTCCAAGTGATTATATTGGAATAGCAGCATAACAGAGGTGATTGCATATATTTAGAGATGATCAATGCAAGAAATGAGAAGTAGAATGCATTTATTTTAAACCTCATTTCATTTTCAGTGATGCAAAAAAGGTATAAAATCATGTGAAACAATCCTTTTGAATTATCCATCAAAACATGGGTTACAACTACAGGACTGACATGCTGACAGTGGTATCAGAAAGAATGCATGGTACAAGGGAGTTTGACATTTCTTTATGTCTGGAAAAAGTAAAGATGCAAGATTATGAACAAATAAAGAGAAATCCAAAACAACACCATAAGGTCTATTATGAGCAATGGTTCAACATGAGTAAGGTAGTCACACCATATGTCTTCAATAACTCAAAGGAAAACATTGATGAACAATCAAATTGGATTATAACTTGTAGCAAGTTGAGAACACATAATGACTTTGAGAAAAGCATATATAATCATATAAGATTAGTGATGACAAGGAATGTTACAATAGGTTGGTTTACAAAAAACTTAGGGATGGCATCATATCAAGAAAAATTCTAAGAGGTACATGTGGTTCAATAGCTGCAACCAAATCTAAGAAAGAATGCAAATTAATGAGGTTATTTGGGAAGTAACTGGTAGATATCCATCTCTATCAGTTTATCTTTTCCTTCCAAGATCTTGATGTATGATATCTTGAATATCATTGTCAAATGTCCAAACTCAAACTTTTATAGAATTTTTAAATGAAAAGGAAGGTTAGTAACTATTGGTAACAAAGGAGAGTTCTAGTATGGAAATGAGCCACAAGTTAACTCATTGTTACAAGCATTCGAAGTCTAGATTACAAGCCACGACCATGATCTCAAGAGGATGAAAACAATAGAGGTTTTTATGAGCATGAAGGCTCAAAAAAATTTGCAAAATGTCTTCACCATTTTTTAGAATGGTAGTGAACAAACCCTAGTGGGTTCCAAGATTTAAGAGCACGGCCTAGGGATGTAAACCCTCGAACATTAAACAAGGAGAAATAAAACCTCTGGTTTTCTTTATAAAGATAAGGTGTAGTGCAGACTATAGCCGCAACTTGTAATGAAAAATAAACACACAAAATCTTGTAGGCCTACGGTCATATAATGCAAATAACTTCATTTTTTGCAATGATAGGAAATACCCACAAGAAGTATGGGGAGGCCGCAGGTTTCAATTTGCATAAAGTGCATGGTTGCAGCTACAAGATCCAAAAGCAGGTGTATTACAAAGATTTTAATCATTTTGCAACCATTTAGAGCTCAAGTTGAGTGTTTTCAATGCATAAATTAAACAGAGGAGCATATATCCAGGAAATACAGAAAATCCATGGTAGCTTCTAAGCCATAGTTCATAGAAAAGGAAAGTCAAGGTTTTAAAGTACTTTTGTAAAAATCCTCCAAAGAACCTATAAGAACAGAAAAGAAAACCCAGGTTTTTATAACAAGAGAAACCCATAATGCCCATGGCCGCAACCTTTAGTAAAAGAAGTATACACTTTATATTTCTTGTATAGAAACACATATAATCATTGTCATGCCTTTGTCAAGCCATTCTCAGCTTTTACCAGTAGAAATCAAAGAGAATACAAAGGTCGAGGAATATAGTGCTTACTGTTGGTATGTGGCGACTGATCATGCTATACTGTACACTTTTTAGTACTATTATAAGCGACTGGGATGGAGAGTTGTAGCATGGCATTATTTGCGATATTGTAATATGTTTTGCATTGGATAATAAAATCATTGGATGGTTGCGGTTTTGTGGATGTAGCCTAGATTGTTTTCCTTTCAAAAGCTCATAACAAGATTCTCCATGGCAGCCAAATGTAAGAAAACATCAACAAAGAATGGAGCAAGAGAGTACATCAAAAAATATGCTACAGTCGCAGCTATAAAGCTCGAAAATGGCTTCGAAAGAAAAAAAGGAAAGCCAGATTTGTACAAAGAAATACTTACTACACCTTTTCCTACATAATCCCTTTGGAGAATGACTTAAAAATAACAGAAGATGCTCAAGCATTCAAGTTTGAAACCCTACCCAATGGTGGCCACAATGCAAAAGTTTCTCTCGAAGCTTCTCAAAAAATTCAAGTGAACAATGAATGATGATTAGAGTTCCCAAAGCTTTTACCATAAGCCCTAATTCAAATCATTGATATTTTTTACCTTAATTTTTAAGGAAAAATCATTGTGAATTATTAGCAACATGGTCTTGACTTTGCAAGTCAATAAACCTAATGATGTGAATGGAGCCCATGAGTCCAAGAAGGGGTGGGAGACATAAGGAGTTATTTATATTTCTTTTTTCAAAGCCTTAATTCACTTGCCCTTCACTTATCTTTGTAATGTTTATTAAACATTATTAAAATAATTTCATTAATTGTTTTTTAATTTGTTAAATTAAACTATTTTGAAGGACAAGTGAACTAAGGGATGGAGGTGATGTATTATGCATGCCACGAGGATTGAGACTTGAGTCTCTTTCAATTAACTACTCATGCAAAAAAAAGGAGACTATAAGTGGAATCGAATTGTTATTCATGTAAATGAGGAAGTGGAACTGGAACTTTCACATGCGCTTTATTTTCTAGAGTTTCTCTTTGACTTCTAGTCAAATTAGAGGTATTTTCGAGTTCACTTGAGTCAAGTGAGTCATTAGTAGTTTGGAGCCACTGCAATGCAAATCTTTCCAGTTTTTCCTCTTCTTTTTTAGGTTTTTTGATTTTGCTCGTGAGAAGCATGCTTACTTTTTCTCACTTTCAATTAACTTGGAGTTCCACCTCTTGGGTGCATTATGCATGCCTTCTTTGTATATATTGGAAAAAGTCATTTTTTTTCCTTAGTTCTTGATTTTATTTGCCTTTGCACTTTGCCAAGAGAGATCTTGTAACTCAGATTTTTATAATTAATATTATGCAGAAGCTTTTACAGGTTTAAGGTTATTTGAGCATAGATTTCTTCATTGTTTCTTATTGAAATCAAGTGTTTACCTTCTCACATTCAAGTGTTTTGCTTCTAATAATGATTTAGATGTGAATTTAATGTGGTTTAAATAAAAAACCTTTAAGTTTAGATCTCATTAATGGATGCTTGTACATGAAATCATATTTAATCACAATTCATAAATCGTGCTATAGTTTTTTCTTTCCCTTTAGGTTGTGGAAGTGTTATTTTCCTTCATAAAGGATTGATTACCAGGCCCTTTTGTGAAACATTTATGTGATTAAGATGTTCAATTTGAGCTGTGAAGATAGATTGTAGGGGATATAGTTGTGAATCCAATTGCATAATTTTCATCATTTAGGTGCATCACTGTAGTTTAAATTTCAGTTTACGCATTCAATTCAAGCCTTTCTTCCCTTTTCCATCCAAGTTAAAGTTAATCATTAGAAAATCATAAAGAACTATGGCCTATAATCTGGAGGTCTACTTTCAACATAGGGTACCCACAACCTAAAAGTATTCTCATGTTTCACAGGATTGCAAAGCTTCTTTGCTTTTGCACACAAGTGCACACTTGTTGATAACAGTACCCATGGAAAATGATGGTGAATCTAGTTAATCCATGTAGATGGATTTAATGGCCAGGATTAAAAGGACAAGGATCGACAAAGGTGTGGATTTCAATATGAGAGGAAATATTAATAGGATTAAATAACATAAATCAATTAATTAAGTAGTTATTAATTAATTGATATAGTTTGAGGATTTGGGTATTATGGCTAATTAATTACATGAATATGATAAAGTGGTTGATTACAAGAATAATTAATTAATGAAAATTAGTAAGACGAGCGTTGGAGGTGAATTTGGGGTGTCTACACTTGGGATTGATATGGCATTGAATAAAACAGTTTACTTAGTACCAATCTTGGTTATGCTTAACTCTCCCCCAAGCTATTTTTAGCTGATAGGCTTTTATTGTGGACTGTCCACAAGCCATCGAAATCCCTATCTCACACACGACATACCATTTGACAACCATGTAAACCCCTCTCTCACACCGGAAACAACTTGTTAAATAATTTGCCTGAGGTTGGTTGCATTGGTGGAGTAAGTAAATGTGGATCGATCTTATACACCTATATTCTGTAACTAAATAAATGCAAATCATTCTTGCAGTAGATAAGTGATTTGGTTTGATCTATTTTCAGATATATTCTTTTCTTTTAATACAATACTTACCAACTACTATCGCCGCATGTAATGTCTTCACCGCCTACAATGTGTATAAATACAATGCATACTGTAAATGAGCACCTCATCGCTTCAAGCCTGGAACTGTCGCTCTTCGGAAGATTCGAAAATACCACAAGAGTACAAAGTTGCTCATAAGGAAGTTTCCTTTCTAGACTCATAAGAGATATTGCACAAGACTTCAAGACCGATCTACACTTCCAGAGCTTTTTCATTTCAGCATTGCAAGAGGCTTCAGAGGAATATCTCGTTGGTCTTTTTGAGGATACCAATTTGTGTGCCATCCATGCCAAGAGGGTCACCATTATGCCTAAGGATATCCAGCTTGCTCGCCACGTCCATGGCGAGTGGGCTTAGATCTCTCTGCTCTTTTTTGATCTAACAGTGTGTCTTCACACCACCTGTTGTGTTATCTGTTGTTTGCCCTTCCCTACGTTTTCAAAATCTGCAATGCTATTATTATTGTTTCTATACAACATTTGTGTGTCATTCCTTAAATTTTTTTGAACTTCTATGGAATAATCTTGTTATTGTATTGTTGTATCTCATGGGTATTTCTTTCTCTTATTTTTGACAAATAGTTGCTTGGTATCAATTGTGTTTTGTTTCATAAATATTTAGATATGAGGAGATAATGGGTAGCAATTAATATTTTTGGGAATTTTACTGAATAAGCTAATCATTTGATCAAATTAGGTATCCTATCTAGCGCCAAAATTAAGGATTGGCTAATATAATTTTTATGTGGCTACTATACATGTGTGCTTATATATTTTTTGACAAATGGATCAATGCAATAGGACTCTCATACTTTTGAGAGTTGTTATATTTTTTGGATTGCATGTTTATAGTATAGATGTTTGTAAACATTTTAAGCCTTGCACTGATAAAGAGATATTTTTAGTAAAAGTTGTTTTTCTTGATATATCTAATGTAATTATATGTAGATCAATATGCTTTACTGAGCTTGATGATTTAAAGTTTTAATTATTGTAGTTTGTTTTAGATCTATTGTTGTATTATATGATATGATGTTATTTGCTTTTTTTGTCACATGTTAAAAAAATTAAAACGTGTTTGTTTCTATTGTACATATCAAAAGCTTCTACTTTTCAAAATAGTTAAACAGTTAGTCTATTTGACTAAAATTGCATTCTTAATCCTCCACTCAATTAATTGTTAACCTTACTAAGTTCATGGAAATCTATTCTATAGCTAATCCTAATGTAGGTGATTGAGGTGCTTTTGATTTCATATTGATAGCCATGTTTTTGTATGTTCACCAATACTTTGGTAACTATAACTATGTTTTGAGGATATGAAGTCCATTTCCTTTATGAGGAGTTTCATTTTTTAAAGAAGAATGGTACAAGTATTATGCCCTTGGATAAGCTCATGGACAAATTCTAATGATCAGAGCTTTCCCAATCTTTGTATTGCATGAAATAATAATCATTTTTTTAAGGAGTAGAGAAGTATGTATTATGTATTTAATGTGAGTGGAGGAACTTGTGGGTTTATCAATGATCATTGCAATGGATGGAAGAATTCTATATTTTCTAAAATTCCATGGATAATTGTAAAGGAAAAATGCACCCATGAAATTATATGGGCAACTCTTCCACAAGATTAGATGCAACATTGTTGGGTTTGATAAATAAATATGTAAACGTGTTGTGGTTCTAGTTGGGAGAAGTGAAGTAAAGAAAGGATAATGGGTGGAGAGCATAGGAATTCTATGTCGTGAGTGATGTGAAAATGAGAAAAGGAGACGAGGAGCTACAACTATGGAAGGTTAGAAGTCTAGAGGTGTTTATGATGAGTGTCATAAAGTTGTCTCAGTTGTTCTCTCCAGTTGTAGCACAGTGGATTTTTCTCTTTGAATTCGTGCACCTTTGAATTATGGTACTCTCTTGATTGTGTTAAGCCTGGAAGCCTATACATGGATCTTTGAGGATCTAGACTTGTAAATATAGTTAAAATATCTTATTTCTTCTTAAACATTTTACAATTATCATTCTACGGCTAAATTGTTTTATTTCCACTACAATATTTTATAATTATCCTTTTGCGGCTAAATTGTTTTATTTTCACTATAACATTTTGCAATTATCCTTCTGTGGCTGAATTGTTTTATATCTACTATAGAATTTTACAAATTATCCTTTTGCAGCTAAATTGTATTATTTCTACTACAACATTTAATAATTATCCTCTTGTGGTTAATTATTTTTGTTTCCACTGTAATATTTTATAATTATCCTTCTACAACTTGTGTGCCAAACTTGAATGCATTTTTAATGTTAGGTAATAATTCTCGCAAATTATTCAACGAATGATAAATAAAGCACACTACGAGTGTCGTCACTATTGACATTAAAAAATGATCTTGGAATTTTAATTTTATATATAAGGGTCTACAAGTAATCAATGAGGTAAATAGGATGGTAAAATAAATATTTTAAATAGAAGTTTGTAAGGAAAGAAAGATAAATTATAACTTCATTTGTTTGTTTGTATCTTCTGAAATTGAGGTTGAATTGAAATAATTATATTTCTGAGATTAGATGGTTTATGGAACAATTGATTATATTAATTATTTTAATTATAAGAAAGGTGAAATCTTTTAGAAGGTTGTTCTTTCTCTTATTGATTTGATTTAGTAGTCCTAAATCTTTTAGTGTTTCCTTTTTTTATTTAATTTTTTTTTCTTCAATAATTCTATCTCTGAAGCCAACTTTTAGTATTTTCTTATAATTATTTTTATTTGTTTTTTTCTCGATAACTCTACCTTGGCATTACATTTTAGTGTTTCCTCATATTTAGTTTAAATGTTTGTGTACTTTGAATCTTCAAGGATAAAATGCTTCTTTACTTTCTTCCCTTGTAGCTCAAAAATATAAACCTTCTCTTCTCAATCTTTCTTAAGTGTAGTTCATTTACTTGTCTCGCATCTAAGCATATGTCAACTAGTTCTTAGTTGAACAATAAGAAACTTTTCTCTCTATTTGATTTTAGGTCTTAACACTAATCTTAATTTTAACACTAACACTTATTTTAGTTCATTAATTCTAACACTAACTCTAATTCTAAATCTAGCATAATTAATACTAACACTAATTCTAATTCTAATTCTAATTCTAATCCTAGCTATAACACTAACACAAATTTTAACTTAACCTTAATTCTAAGTTTAATTAAAACTCAAACCCCAATCGTAACCCTAAACCTATAACTAGCACTAATTGTATATAAAAATCTAAAAGTAACACTAATATTAATACTAACACTAATTCTGACAGTAACACTAATTTCAAGCCTACCCCTAACTTTGATTCTAACACTAACACTAATTTTAACCCTAACTCTAACACTAACACTAATTCTAATCTTAAAACTAACTCTGATTTTAACTCAGTTTTTCTTAACTCTGATGATATCAAATGAGATGTTTTTTAAGTAAAAGTATTACTTTTGTCTCAATGTTGACGATTTCATGATTTACCATAACTAACTAATTATGTAATATTAACATATGTTTAAACATTACCTTTAATTTCCTATTAGCATATCCCTTGAACCTCTTAAAGGTGCAAGTGCTAGTATGTGATAAGTTAAACCATGTGTAGAATCTCAATCTTCTCCTTAGGTTTGGAAGAGGAGATTTAGCATAGTTTGGTAGGCCATTGTTGATCCTAAGAAAACATAATTTGCATGTTCTTTATCTATGATGCCTTCCTATTGGGGATAGTCATACCTTAGAGTCTCAAACCCCATATGTCATGTATGTTATCATCAAGTCACCCAAGCACCTTGGTTACTAAGTAAATGCCCCTTGCACAAGTACATGTGTGTCCTTAACATGTCACACATGCCATGAAACACTTGAACATGTTCAACATGGAGTCATTCCTATTTGTGACATTGCTCTAGTAGTTCAATTGGTTCTCCCCACTTTTTAGTTAAACCTTCCTCCCCATGGAGATAATTGTTCATTATTGCATAATTTGATTTCTTAAAACTAGCTTTGGGAATCTTGCTTGCCCATTTATAGAAATCAATGCAATTCTAGCTCACAAACTCAAAAGAGCGAGATGGGGAATGATAAGGTTGAGATCCCTTACCTAGAGATATAGACCCACTAGTATGAGGCAGAATAAAGGGCAGTAAGCTAGAAAATCCTCTACCTCCTCCATTCACTTGGTATCCCAATAACTTGATGTGTTTTCTTTAATGTTTTGGTTGTTTTGTTATCTTCCCTTATGAACTTGAATAATTTTTAATGCAATTATTATTTTGAGACTACAATTGTTTTGGCCTAAAGCTACATAAACCTTACCACTTCCATTAAGAAGTGAGGCATAATTTATCTCAAGTTGCAAGCTTGATGTGACTATTTAAGTGTAACGCTTTTCCACCCATTTTTGTTAATGTTTAACTATTTGTTATTTTGGTTAAAATAGCCAACTCTTCAATTCAAATATTTTATAAGTATTCAAGTTCTCTAAATGAATTGATGTTTTCCTTTCAACTTTCTAAACTACTATTTTTAAGAGGAACGCTAGTATAAAAGTCGCATGAGCTCTAAATCAGCTCAACTTTTACTTTATAAGAGAACCCTTAAATTTTCTTTCTTTCAACAAAATTGTGACCATTTTACACATGGACATTTTTTTACTCGAAAAAGATATTAAATTAAAAGGAATACAAAAATTTATAGAATATCTCAAGGGCACCACAATGCCTAAAATATCCAAAAAATTAAATTTGGCATGCAGTAGCAAAAGAAAAAAATAAAATTCCTTTAGAGGCTACAACATGAGCCCAAAACTTCAAATTTTCATTCATCTCCACTCCTTGCATAAGAAAAGCACGCATTTGCAAGTTCGTACTAATGCACATATTTCCAGTTGCAACTTTTGACAAATATCCCTCTTCCATTATGCTTTCTATGGGCATTCACGTTTACTAAGTTTAAATAACTTCATATGAATTTTTAGCTCTACATTTCCTCATGACGTCAATAAATTCATTTATTCCTATCCAATATGTCTTAAAGAATTTGTAGCACTAAAATTGGCATATGATCATATGGTTACTCATTTTTCATCACTTTGTAGAGCATATCACAATAGTATTTGAAGGGTTTTGTTCTCATTATTCTTCTCTACCATGTACCAAGTGATAAGGAAATAGTGTCATATTTTCGTGTACATGATGCATCGTATCTTTGTAATACTCACTTCCTTTACAATGTTCTTGCAAAACAATTACTCCACTAGAGACACTTCTTTATACAATGTTCTTTTGGTTTTGAAACAAAGAGCTCATGCATGAAGGATTGTTTCTCAAATCCCAAGGTAGAGAAGCTATTGCCCTGTATTTGTCTATGAAGCTATTGCCTTGTATTTGTCTCTAAAGCTATTGCCTTGTATTTGTCTTTGAACCCATTCTATATGGTTCAAAAGCTACCTCCTACATATCAAGAAGCTATTGCCATGTATTTGTCTCTGAACCCATCCTATATGATTTTTCAATGATGCCTATTACCTATGAGTGACGACAAAGTGGAAATGTTGAGTACTCTCCCTGCTTATTTGAGAGATGAATGAAACCAATGCCTGCTCAAATTGTTTCAGCTTCATATAAAATGTATTGGTATCTCCTCCATCTAGATATATTAGGCTGTTGATTCAAGATAGCATCGGTTAGATATAAATGATGATTGCATTTATGCATCATGATCACTTATATTTAATCGATCTGCTCTTAAATATAAAATACCTTCAAATAAGTTATTCAAAATGAGATGATCCAAATTTGCATTTGAATAAAAATCAAAATTTGCATTGAATAAAATCGGAATTCGTATTATATATATACTACTACCCACACATTAGTTTATGTGTGTTAACCGAAATATTTCGGTTTGTTTGGAGCCCGCGTGCCCAAGGGACACGTCCTCTCATGAGACACATCTCTTGTAGAGGCGTGTCTCCCTTTGTATATATGGTGGTTCTTTTGTTGATCTGCAAACATTGAAATCGATAAATGTTCTGCAATCAACACATTCATGAAAAGAGAAATAAATCTGACTTAGAATTTTGAACATAATTTTCTACTAAGAATTTCCTTAGTTTTAGGCTCCTAGTCTGATTGAGATTTGATTACATTTACATGGTATCAGAGCCAAGTTGAGTGAATCCAAATCAAATCTAGATATCAGATTGCTTAAGAAAATTTGTATTTAAAAAAAAAAATGAATTCACATCACATTCTTCATAATGTCAAGTGTGATCAGATTTGAAGATTGTCTTGCAGGAGCAAACAACTTCACATCATGGAAATTTAGAATCATGATGATTCTTAAAGAGAATAAATTAGACTCACTTGTGAGAGAAAACAAAAAGGAACCAGAGGATGATCCTAAGAAAACTTAATGGATTGAAAACAATGAAAAGGCCATGAAAATCTTAGTAGATGCAGTTAGGGATCATATAGTGCCCATCCTAGCAAAACATGAAACTGCATATCAAATGTTCAAATCTCTTGAGAGCACCTATGAGATCAACAACACCAGTAGGACTCTTGCATTAAAGAGGCAAATTAACAATGTCCAAATAAACAAAGGAGAAACTATTAAAGCATACTTCATGAGGATCATTGAACTAAGGGATCAATTATCCACAATCGGATATCAGATTGATAGCAAAGAGTTAACTCTAATTGCACTAGGAGGCCTACCAAACTCATGGGAGTCATTTGTTCAAGGAATAAGTGCGAGATCTAAACTCCCCAAGTTTGATAGGCTAAGAACAGACTGCCTTCAAGAGGAAACAAGACTCTCAACAACAGAAAATAAATAGAAGAACATAGATGAAGACATTCATGTGCTCAACACAACATCTAATAAAAGGAATAAAAAAAACTCCTACAAGAGAGGATCTTTTAAAAGAAAGAGAAATTCCAATGGAAAGGGATCTTCTAAAAAGAAAGACATCTCTCAAGTACAATGTTTTAGATGTGATCAATATGGCCACTATGCAATGAAGTGCCCTGACAGATCAAAACAACAAGCATCTTTTGCTAAAGTAGGAAAGTCAAATTCAGATCATGAATTTGAGAACTTTGTGTTCTATTCAACCTTATCTAGTCAAATATCTAACAACATCCACAACTGGGTAATTGATAGTGGTTCCTCTAGACATATCACAGGGTTCAGAGAACACCTAGACACTATGTTTGATAAGAATAATGAAGAAGTAACCATTGAGGATGATTCTGCACACCCTATAAAAGGGGTTGGAACTTGCTCCATCAAATTGAAATCTGGTCTTTCTCTTCAACTCACTAGAGTCTTATTTGTACCTGGAATAAAGAGGAATCTAATATCCATCTCTACCCTTGAAGACAATGGATATAGAGTTACCTTTATGGATGGGAAAGTTCTAGCATGGCCTAAGAACTCAACTATCAAGAAAGCCCAAACCATAGGTTTAAGACAAGGGTGTCTTTACAAACTATGCACTGAGGTTAAGCAAACCCTTACCCTTGACACTTTTGATTCAAATGAGATTTGGCATAGAAGATTAGGACACCTTCATTTTCGTGCCCTACCTTCTGTGGAAAAACTTGTAACAGGCTTACCTAGGTTAAAACCATCTCATGAAGGAACTTGTAAAGGTTGTGCCCTAGGAAAGAATACAAAGGGATCCTTTCACAATAGCTTGAGTAAAACCAAAAATGTATTAGAACTGGTTCACTCTGATTTATGTGGACCCATGTATGTACCTTCCAAGGCAGGATTTCTATACTATATCATATTTATAGATGACTTCTCTACGAAAACCTGGATCTATTTCCTTAAGTGTAAAGAATCAATTGAAATCCTCAAAAGGTTCAAAGAATTCAAAGCCCTTACTGAAAAATTCTCCGGGAAGAAAATAAAAATCTTAAGGATAGACAATGGGAAAGAATACACCTCTGAAATTTTTAAGGAATTCTGCATGAGTGTTGGAATTAAGAGGGAGTTCACAGTTGCCTACAACCCTCAACAAAATGGGGTTGCTGAAAGGAAAAATAGAACCATTGTAGAAGCTGCTAAAGCTATGTTGCTTGACCAAAACATTGAAACTTCTTTTTGGGCAGAAGCCTCTAGAACTGTTGTCTACATTCAAAATAGATGTCCTCATTCTCATCTAGATAACAAAACTCCTAAAGAAGCTTTTACCGGCATAAAACTTGATATTAGTCATTTTAGGATTTTTGGTTGCCCTGTCTATATCCATGTGCCCAAAGAGAAGAGATTCAAACTAGAACCTTCCGGAAAGAAAGGGGTATTTGTGGGATATAGTGAAACCTCCAAAGCCTACATGATATTCATACCCGGGCAAAAACAAATTGAATTGAGCAGAGATGTCATCTTTGAAGAAGACATTGCATTCAAAAGGGAAAGAAACTCTAGCGAGATAGAAACCTATTCCCCTAGAGTACTTGAAATGGAACCTGCTCCTGAGATTCAGAGGGAGTATCCTGAGGAAATGCCAAATGAACTTCAATCTACTTTAGATGATAGTACAAATGACAACGACAAAAAGAGGCCACTTTGGGCTAGAAAGATGATCAAAGAAGTCGAGAATCATGCAACACCCAAAGGAACGTTTAGTGAAAGTAAAAGACCCAAACGGTTCTCTAGCTATGTTGCTCTAATGAACAACATCATAAATTCAGAACCTGTCAGTGTTATAGAAGCCTTCAGACATCAAGCATGGAAGGATGCAATGACGAAGGAATATCAGTCCATTCTAAAGAATGATGTATGGGATATAGTGCCTAGACCAAAAGAGAAATCTATATGTCTCTTCCAAATGGCTCTTCAAAATCAAGCATGTTGCTGATGGCAGTATAGAAAAACATAAGGCACGTTTTGTGACAAGAGGTTTTTTCTCAAAAGGAAGGCATTGATTATGAAGAAACATTTGCACTTGTTGCCCGTTACACATCTGTGAGAGCAGTGTTAGACATTGTTGTAGCTAAAGGCTGGAAGATCCATCAAATGGATGTGAAAATTGCCTTCCTAAATAGAACCATTGAAGAGGAAGTCTATCTAGAACAGCCTGAAGGTTTTGTGATACATAAACTTGACTCACATGTGTGCAGACTGAAGAAAGCCCTCTATGGACATAAACAAGCTCCCAGGGTTTGGAGAAGATCACCTCATTACTCAAGGAAAGAAGGGTCTAACTTCCGAATTTGACATGAAAGACTTGGTCATTCTACACTACTTCCTAGGTTTGGAAGTATGGCAGCAATCAAAGGGCATTATACTAAACCAAGGAAAGTATACTATTGATATTTTGAAGAGATTTGGAATGTTGGACTGTAAACCCATGTCTACACCTATGGAAACCAACCTTCACAAATTGAAAGAAGCAGCAGTAGAATCCAAGTGTGCAGATCCAACCCTATATAGACAAATGATTGGATCCTTGATGTATCTGGTTAACACCAGACTTGATATTTGCTATGCAGTGAATGCTCTCAGCTAGTTCATGTGTGAGCCAAAGGAAATTCACCTTATGGCTGTGAAACATATTTTGAGATATCTTCAAGGCAATATTGGATATGGTCTTCTTTACAAAAATGACCAACTAGATCTACATGGATACTCTGATTCAGATTGGGCTGGAAGTGTAACCGATCAAAAAAGCACATCGGGATGTTGCTTCAGTTTAGGATCGACTATGATCTCCTGGATTTGCAGAAAATAGTCATTAGTAGCACATAGCTCAACAAAAGTTAAATACATTACAACCTCTATGGGGGCAAGAGAAGCAGTTTGGCTTCATAAATTGCTTGTGGGACTCTTTGGTGAGCCCTTGAATCCTACAATTATTCATTGTGATAATTAGAGTTGCATCAAACTCTCTGTAAATCCTGTCTTCCATGATAGATCTAAGCACATTGAGATCCCCTATCATTATGTAATAGACATGGTAGAAAGGAAAGTGATTTAGTTGGAGTATGTTAGTACAAGTGATCAAACAACAGACATTCTCACCAAACCTCTCTCCCGAATCAAGGTAGAGCACTTCAGGAAGAAACTTGGTATGGTTGAAATGTAATTTGATATTATGTTTGAAATTCAAATTGTTTATAAGTTGTACTAATATATAAAGATGTTTAATGTGTAAACTCTTTTGTCAAGTGTGTGACTCCATGACCTTATGGGCCTACTCCCCCTGTGTACATTATTGAAAGGTGACAATCTTTCTAATAATGAACACTTGTATGTGACATTGTAAAGTGACGACTCTACAATGATGATTTGAACTATCATGATAGATATCATGTGACTTGATATCTGTGGACATGTCATGATAGCATCTCTTGGACACTTTTTGATGGATATCATGGGACTTGATGTCATTTGAAGATCATTGTGATGCTTAAGAGATAATCATGGTGGATAATTATATCCGTGGATATGCCACGAACTATTATGGTAGACATCATGTGATTTGATGTCAGTGCACATACCATAATGAAGATGTGTTATGAAGAATGTTATGGGACTTGACAAATTTAAGAAAACATATCATATCTTCGATATCACGTGTGAAGGTGATATCAACACTTATTTGTTTTGTATCTTCCCTAGCTAAGAGGGAGTGTTGATTTAAAATAGCATTGGTCAAATATAAATGATGATTGCATTTATGCATCATCATCATTTATATCTAATCGATCTACTCTTAAATATAAAATACCTTCAAATAAGTTATTCAAATTGAGATGATCGAAATTTGCATTTGAATAAAAATCAAAATCTGCATTTAATAAAATCGGAATTCGTATTATATATATACTACTGCCCACACATTAGTTTATGTGTGTTAACCGAAATATTTCGGTTTGTTTGGAGCTTGCGTGCCCAAGGGACACGTTTTCTCATGAGACGCATCTCTTGTAGAGGTGTGTCTCCCTTTGTATATATGGTGGTTCTTTTGTTGATCTGCAAACATTGAAATCGATAAATGTTTTGCAATCAACACATTCATGAAAAGAGAAATAAATCTGACTTAGAATTTTGAACATAATTTTATACTAAGAATTTCCTTAGTTTTAGGCTCCTAGTCTGATTGAGATTTGATTACATTTACATAGGCAACTATATAAATTTGCATTGAAATAAATTTCTTTTTCTCTAATTTGGTCATTGGGTTGGACAAAACCTATCTCAGGAGCAAAGCAATAAAAAACCCATGTTCCTACTCACAAAGTTGCCTTATATTGTAATTCAATAAACTCTAAGTCCTCTTTTGCATCCAAGCCCTGACAATATAGATCAAACACATGGTTGCATCTAGTTGAAAGGACTCACAAGTTGCCCCATTCTTACCTAATCGTTGCAATCTAGGAAGTACTTGGACTACTCTTCCTCACTAACCAAAAAGCCAAGCTCAAAAAATCCTTTAACATCGTCAAATTCTAGATCTTTTTTTAGTTGTTTGCTGAATTTTTGGAACCATTTTAGGTTCCTTAAATTCCTTCTAGATGCAATAGTCGCCAACTTTACAACTTTGAGATCCTTGATAGGTTGGGCTTCCTTGGTCCTAGACGGTTGTAGAGTTACCTTTTCTATGATGTCAAAATGGCTAAAATAGCCCTTCCTTGTGGTGAACAACGTAGACATGTCCAATCTCATGTCACCACTCACAGTCTTTTGTGCCTTCTCTCAAACAATCCCAAACTTTGATCGTGTTGCTTATTTTTCCCTTGTTGCAACTTTGAGATCCTTGATAGGTTGGGCTTCCTTGGTCATAGATGGTTGCAGAGTTGCCTTTTCTATGATGTCAAAATGGCTAGAACTGGTCTTCCTTGTAGTGAATAGCCTAGACATGTCCAATCTCATGTCATCACTCATGAGTCTTTTGTACCTTCTCTCGAACAATCTCAAACTCTAATATTGTTTCTTTTGCCCTTGTTGTCGATGATGTTGTTTGTCTTTCTCTTCCTCCATGCTCTTCAAATACCCACTATGATTTCCCCACCAACATTGCTACTAGTACAAGCAACAACCACGTCAAGCTCAGGCTCAAGTTCAAGAGAACTCTTGCAGTCTTTCCAAGATATTGAAGTTGTTGTAACAATTATACCAATAACCTGTTTCACGAATAAGTTTAAAGTAGCCCAAGTCCACATCTCATTTTTTGAATAACCAAGCATTAGTGAGATTATCATGGTCAATTTCCATTAGGCTTATGCAGTTAGTCCTCAAATTTCTTAATTTGCACTTGAATATTATATAAAGTTTCAGTAAGATTTAGGCAAAATCAAGGCATAGTCAGCATGACATGAATATAGATGGATAAGCTCGAGTACACCGTCTAAGTTTCTATTTGCAGGGGAAGAAAAGAGTGTTAGAAGACAACCAAGCATTGAAACCTCTAGATGAGATTGATGATAATTTGTCTGTAGGTCTAAGTGATGATGTTGTGATGAGGGGAATGCCCAAAAAGAGTCATTTTCTAAGACTTGGTTTGAAAGAACAAAGTTGGAAGAGTTGAGAACAGGGAGTACCATAGTTGGTGGACATGAGCGCAAAGCCTGAAAACATGCTTGATGGACTCCTTTTTGGAGTAGAAAGGACACATTGGGGGCGAGAAAATGAAAGAGGGGAAATCACCAATAGGTAACTTGATGTGAAGCACTTTCCAAACAATTAATTGGGACTGGGCATCAACTTTTGATTTCCAAATCGACAAGCTTAATTTGTTCCATCATGTCTAACTGAGATTGCTAGAATTGAGTTTGGATGCCAAGGAGATAGTCAGGAGAAGTTGTCTATAGATGGTTTTAAGTGGAAAGCTTTGAATGTTTCGTACGGTAGACCATTTCCAATCCTTTAGAAATTGTCATGGCAAGGTAGACATAGCAAACATGATAGCTCAGGGGTTATCAATAGTTGAATTTTCATTAGAGGATGCTTGCATGAAGGGGACAATTTGAATTGGTCTTTGAGTTGTTGCCACAACATCCAATTAAAATTAATAGGGTCCCATAGGTCATGAAAAATTTGAATTCCTTTTAAAAAAGGTGTTTTCCCTTAAGATTTTTAATGGTTCCAAGAGGTTTTCCATCTTGTTGAATTAAGTGGTTCCATCAAATGGAAGAGGAAGCAAAGCTTAGGCCATGGCTCAAGTTTTGATCAAACCAAGTCAGTTTTCTAGATGTTGTTTGCCCGGTTGACCAAATGGAGTTAAAGGGAGCAGGCCCATGAGCTTTAAAGAAGGGTGCAAGAAGAAGTTTGTCTTTCCAATTAACAACAATTTAAGATCAACTAGCAGTAGCAAATTGGATGCAATGTCGAACCAAGCAATTCCAAGGGGCCTCTCCCTCCAAGGCAATATCAATACATTTAGTGGTAAGACATATGCCTTGGGTATGAGGGTTGATAATTCCTAGACCTCCTTTATCTCTTGGCTATGTGCAGTGTGTCCACGAGGTCATATGAAGGCCTTTCTTATTGCCCCATTGGACCCAAAGGAGATTTCTTATCAATTGGGTCAATTGATTATAACAACTCTTAAGGGGTGGCCAACATGAAGAGATGTAAACGTGGTTGATCAGGAGAATTTTGTTTGCCACTTGTATTCGCCCAACCATCGGTAGAAATCGGTTAGTCCAATTCATGAACTTTTTCTTGAGTTTAGTCATGAACCATCTCCACATATATTTAATAAAGACTCCAATGCCAAATGGAATCCCAAGGTATCTAGTGATAGACCCATGTTTTACTTCATTCCATTCGCTAGGAATCTAATGAGACCAAGGACTAGGGCAGGTCATGTTAAATTTAGTTTTATGCATGGCTAGTTTAGAACCAAAAAAAGTGCAAAAGAGCTCCAATATATCAAGTGTGTGTGCCACTTTAACTGAATTTTGTATGAACAATATGTTATCATCAACAAAGTGAGAATTGAGGGCTTTAATATTACCTAGCAACAAGATACCGTGAATGAGATTGGTGGAAAGCGCATGCTGAAAAAGATAGCCAAGAGCATCAACAACAAGGACAAACAAAGATGGAGCAAGAAGGCAACCTTGGCAAATGGATTTTTGCAAAGGGAATTTAGGGGAGAGGATACCATTAACAACTACTTTGGCATTAGCATCAATAAATAACATGTTAATTTGCTCACAAAAGTGGGCGCTAAATCCAAGCCATTTAAGCATTTTGAGGATGAATGGCCAACGAATACAATCATTGGCTTTATCAAAGTCAAGTTTAATAATAAGGGCATTTTGGGCAATTTGTTATGCCCATTTGGTAGTTTCCCAGGCAAGAATCAAATTATCAAGGATGAATCTCCCTCCCAAGAAGTCGGTATGTTCAGGTTGAACAATGTCTTGGTTAACTTGTTTAATTCTTCGAGCAAGAGCTTTAGCAATGATTTTGTACGAAGTGTTGAGGAGGGTAATAGGTTGCCATCCCTTAATAGTATCTTCATCCTTACCTTTGTGAATGAGTTTGATCAAGCCTTGATTGATAATAGAAACCAAGGAGCCAATTTCAAATCCTTCAAGATACACCCTATAAAAGTCTTCACAAATATGAGGCCAAGTATCTTGATAAAACTCAGTAGGTAGACCATCAATTTCAAGACTTTTTTCCATTGCCATTCACGTAAGAGCTTCATCAATCTCTTCTATGGAAAGGTGATCAAGAAACTTCTTGTGTTTAGGTTCTATTTTTTGAGGTATGCAACCAACCACACAATCCTCAAGGATCAGAGAAGGTCATCAACAATGGAGTCATCTATAAATAATTTTTTGAAGTGCTCATAGAAGGTTTGTAAAATGGTATCATGACTAGTATGGATGAAGCCATTAGCAAATTTAATGGTAGAGATATTTTTTTTTTATGTTTGTGTTGTAGATATTGAAAGAATGAATTTGTTCCATGGTCCACCTCTTTGATCCATTAGAGTTGATCACACACTTGAGCAAATTTTCCTTTGTGAGCAACCAATTTTCAAAGAGCATTCTCAATATTGATAACTGATTGTTGCACAAAAGTAATTTGTGGCTTTGAAGCTAGGAGAAATCAGTCATGTTCAAGTTGTCCTCTAGGAGATTTTTCAAGTCTGTGTCGCCTAGCAACAACTTACCTTCCATAATCATGAAGAAATGAAGCACATCTAGCAATGGTTCTTTCTCTTCCACCATCTAATCCACCTATCTTGCTGAGGTTTTGGTTTAAAGTTCCAAGTGGTAAGTAAACTAGCAATAAAATACTAGTTCTTGAGATGGGATACATTTAATTTAAAAGGTAGATCATAAAATAGGGAAATGTGATTAAAGAAATTGAGAGTGGTAAAATTGGGAAGGTGGTTAGAAAGAGTGGCAGAAAGGTCAAGATAAATGAGGCAATCATCACAGGGTAAATTTGGGCAATCGAGAGAGATGTAGAAACAGTCTAGCCTACTCATTTTTCTCGAGTAGCCTTCACGATAATTGCTCCAAGTATACCAATGAGGCATATGAGTATTACTCTACCTTAAAGGGGATCATGAATTCCAAGGGCATTATGTGCCAAGGATCATGCTTCAAATTCAGATTAGGATAAGCGAGAAGAGTTGTTCCAACTATGATCAGCTAGCTGTTCAACTGTGTTGAAGTCCCCTGCCCCCCAAGATCCAATAAGCATTAGGGAGGTGTTGATGAATCTATTTCCATTATTGAATTCTCTCATTAGGAGAATTATGGGCATAAGTGGAGCAAAATCCAATGAGAGAGTCCTTAATAATAGCAATGACCCAAACACAACAATTATTGGGATCAAATCCATTAGCCATTAGCTAGCCAAGGGGCAAGACCCAAAACAACACCTCCACCACCATCATCATGATTGGTGTGGAAGAAAAGAGGCCCTTGCCAAATGGCAACAAGCATAGCATCCAAACGACAGGCGCTAACTTTCACTTCTTAGAGCATAAGAACATCAGGTTGATTGTGTTGAATAGATTGCTTGACTTGATGTTTGTCAGCAAGGATCGTCAAACCCTCCATGTTCTAGGATTGAATATGGCACTTCATTGGGATTAGTTAGGAAGAGTTTCCTCATCCACAAGCAGCACATTGAACTGACTTTCCACAAAAAACAAGTTCCTAAGGCCATATGGTGGTCTTGATCAACGCAATCTCGAGATGATAAGAGGGTCTGATTTTAATGGGAGGGCGATCTCGACACTTGGAATGGGTTTTTTCCTATACAAGGAGTTTCTTTCATCCTCTTGCATGCTCTATTTCCAGCTTCAACCTGATTTCAAGATTCAACCATCGCTTCTTTGAAATATTTGGATTCAAGCGGGGAGGGTGGCTAGTGGGGGGAAGATAGGACAAATGGTGAAAGGAGCGGATTGGAGGAGGGCGGGTTATTGCTAAGGGGAGGATGCTTGGAAACAGAGACATTCATAGGTTCTTCGGTAGCAGTAGCGGTGTCGGGGTGGGAGCTGGCTGGAGCTGATTGAGTTATTCTTGGTTTTCAGAAAGAACAAGCCCGGATTAGTTGACCTTTCCTACAGCAATAGAAGCAAGCATTAGGTTTGTTAAAGTAGGTGATTTGTTGGTCAAATTCAAATCCGGGTCCAACCAACTTGATAGAATCTGGAAGAGACTGAGTCAGATCCATTTCAATGCAGACTCTAGGATGTGCACGCACACTGGCCCATTTGTTAAAATGTTGTTTACACCAAAGTGCCCTCCCCAATGGAGATGCAATATCTTGTAGAAAATGATGAAAGGCCAAGTTAAGGAATGGGAATTCAACCCACATTGGGTATTTTGATTTAGTTATGCCTTCGGGATGAAAGTCAAGGTCCCAAGCTTGCAGGTAGCATGTTTGATTGCATAGAATCCAAAAGCCATATTGCAGAGCAGCGCGGGCATGATCTGGATCAGTGAAGGTGCACGAGACATATCCCTTATCAAGACCCCTAAATGTTTCTATGGTCCATCCCTTTTAACTCGCAGTTATTACGGGCCCATTTAAAGAATTCTTGCTCAAATGGAATGCCTTTAAGAAAGAAAAGAATGATTGTTTTTGCTCTACAGTCTGAAATGACTTCAATAATTTTTGCTCTACGGTCTGAAAATCACTTCGATAACCTCATCGAGTAACTTCATCAGGCAACTGGAATGAGATCGTCTTACCTTCAGGGCAGGGATCACGTGGTTCTGAGGTTTGTTGGCCTTAGGATTATATACTTATTCTCTCTGGGTCTGAATTGTATTTAGTTCAGCAGTCTGGGCGGCCACAGATGTATTCTCCAGGTCATCACTTATGAAAACCCATGTCTTTGTTCCCTTTCGCTTTGTCGGGTTCAGGAGCACCGCGTTCTCTAGCTTTCTTCGTCATGCTTTTGGTACGGATTTTAGGCGAGGGGCGGGCTCCAGCGGCCGCAGAGCAGGACAGCAGCTCAAAACCTTGAAGGTTCTCCAGCGCAGCAACAGTTGCCGCACCAGAGAAGGAAGAAAATCACTCGGAACCGGTGTTAGGGTTTTGCAGACAGCGCGGGTATTCACGTACGTCCTCCAAGGCGTGCGTTCATACTCCAGCTCTGGATTTTTCCTCGCTAGTGTCAAAACTTTGTCACGCATGAACTCAATATACGATCAGAATACTCCAATGGCACCCTACCATGGTTATAATTTGCCTAGTTATAAGCTATTGCAGGTAATTGTGATTTCACATTGTTTTTCGCACAGATATGTCGGTCTCATGAATTTGCGAAAGAGGTTCAATCCCCCTAATGTGTTCTTATGCAAAAGTAAGCTGGAAATACCCTTTTTATTAACAATATAAAACATTCAAATATGCATCGTAACTAAGTACTATCTTCAAAATACTAAAAACATTAGTTGAGATTTGACTGATCCATTTGATCCATTAGAAATGGATCGCCAAACTAAATGAAGGAACCATACAAAGAAAGTGTTAAGGTCCTCAAATTTTCTTGGAAGCGGGATGAGATGAAAGAAATTCCGGATCAAGGGATCTAGGAATACCTAACAAAATCTCAAGGGAGCAGACTTTGCAGGAAAATAGACTGTAAGAGGAGTGGATGGTAATGCTTCGTGGCAGATTTTCTTCCGTAATAGAATTTGAACCGCCTAACATATTCAAAGAATCAAGGGCCCCTTTCAGCTCTGTGACATAATTGGTAAGGCAAAGGCATTTTGCTTTGAGCTTGACCAAATTTCGTCACTTGGCAAGAACTTACACTTCATAGCACAATGAGGAGCAGTGAGATGGTCAGATTTAGAATTAAAGTCCGGACATATAGAAATTTATTTCCCCGTGATTCGTGAGGACAGCTTGAGTTGTTACCTTGACTTTCGGAAAAAGGAAAATGTAACCCTTGGCAAAATTTAATTCGGGTATGAAAGTTAAGCAAGGTAGAAAAAATAGATAATAAAGAGCTCTGCAAAATGATTTTTGAAAAGTTGTCTTTTCAAACTACATCTTCAAGGATCGTGCACTTATTGGAGAGGTTGGAAGAGGAGCAATGGAAACTACTTTGATGACCATGTGACAAAAGACTTATATGATCAAGTGAGACAGGCATCTGCTATTGCTCCATGGGGTTTGAATGACCCCACAAGGCACCAAAAGAATATTTGGATTTCTGGGGTTTCTTTCATAGACTAAGACTTGAGGTAGCTAATGCTTCACTCAGGTCTGGCCGTCAAGTCAGGACCACACAAAACTGGTATAGCAGATTCTTGATGCAGTTTATGTTTACAGGCAGAGTAAATTAGTCATGTCTTCTGAAGGTGTAATTCTGCTAGGGACTTTTTGATAATTGTTACAGGTTGAATTTATCGATGTAATTAAACTTCCCCTTTTTTGTTAAGGCCCTCTTTCTGGGGGCACCTAAAGGATTAGGCATAATTTAAAAAATCTTTGGCATACAACTTAGTTGTTTGCCATTGGTCTCCTATGGAAGACAAGATACAAGGCTACATTTCATGAGATCAGTTATCTCATCTTAAGGAAGTTAATTTCACATCAGGATTCGACTGTTTTGCTAAAGTTAAGCTTGTAATTTTGTAAAGATGTTGAGTTTCTAGCAACTGGGGCTAAGGGACAAATGTTAGCTTTTGGGGTTCCTTCCTTTACGATGTGATTTTCTATCTAATTTTCTTGTCAACCTTACGAAATTATCATGTTCTTTGATGTCATAAGGTGCATTTCTCTTTGATCTCAAGCTTAGGAAAGATGAGATTTAAGGACGATTTGGCTGTGCTTGTGAAAGCTCAGCTTGATTGTGTCTCTAATAATATTTGAGTCTCTGTAACTTACAGCAAAGTCACAAATGTTAACTTTTGTTGTTCTTTCTTATAGGACTAGGCTTTCAGAGTAGTCATATTTTCATGCCAATGAAATTATCATGTTCTTTGATCTAATATTTTCAGAAATTGAGTATCTCACCACAAGGTAGCATTCGTGTTTAAAGTGATTGATTTCTTCATTCAAGTATATCAAAGAAAGGCAGCTATCCAAACTAACATAAACAGTTGCAGCGGGAAAACACCAAAACTGAAAAGAAGAAATTCAGGCTATAAATGAAAAGAAATGGCGTGGATATCAGATATCCACCATTTCTGATCCAAAAAGAAAGGAATGCAGCATATAGATTAAATGACTATGGTGCAAGAAGGCTAGATCTTGGTTACAGCCAAAACCTAGATATTTAAGGATAACTCTTCGAAATCAACAAAATCTAGTTGACCTCCACTGCATCCGACAACTTACAATAATCTTATAGGATGTCCATTATCTTTATTCCATGGACAAACAACATTATTCCTCATAATTGACAGGTAGACCTGCTTTGCTCCATGCATACAAACCACCCTCCAAATGTAAGATAGGACTGTAGCCATCAAGTGCCAACAAATAGGCAGCTATGAGAGACCTGCAGAAAACCAGATATTGCTAAATGCCCAACTTTTGCTCTGAATTTTTTGAATTAAACTTAACATCCACCATTATTTTGCTTTCTATTAAGCAGGATAGAATAGACCAAGAATTACAAGAACAATTAAAATCCAGTACGATCTATTATCAAAATCTTATTTGGATCAAGGCTGAAGAAGTTAGCAACAAGATTTAACCTTGTTTTTGTTTTACATTTTGAAGTACAGTTACAACAGAAACAATTTTCTACAGTGATTTGAGAAAATAGAACCAACCATAAAATTTATTTATTCAGAATAAGCATAATTCTAACAGCTAAGGCTGGCAATTGCTTAACTTCAAATTATTCCTTTTGAACCTCACTACTTGAATATCTGAATTCCCATGTTTAATTCTCATTTACTTTCTATTCTAACAACTGATGGAGGAAGCAAAGGCCTGCAATCAACAATAATATAGAAAGAAGAAATTCTACCTTGATTGCTGACCTTCAGAAAAATTTGCAGAAGGCCTCAAGGTACCACCTTGTGAGCATAACACTATGATTTTGGAGTTTTTATCCAGTTTTGATCTCACTTCTGTCAAGTACAAAAAAAAAATCCTTAAGATACAGTATTCAAAATTTGAATAGACTTTCTTTTATGTTAGATTCTCAATAGAGTTGTTAATTGACATGCCAGTAATATAATTCCCATGTTATAAAACATTTACCTTCAAGAAACTCTGGATTTTCTTCAGTGCCTTGAAAAATCCCAAAGAATGCAAATGCAACACGTCTAGCAACATCCCATGCCCTCCACTCTTTTATTAATCTATAAATTTGCACATTTATAGCTCCTTCTGGATGATACTGAAAGAAAGGGCTTCATCAGAAACATGAGGAACAAGTGCACATTAATAAGAATTTACCACCAACTTCTGCAAACAACATTAAGGAAGTAAATGGAATCAAGAATATAAAAATACAAGTACAACCAACTGCCAATTAACTACATATGCTGCATATAGAATTCTTACCCATTTCTTCACTCAAGCTTTTCTTGAATTTTTAAAGCTTTTGGATAATCATAAAACCTTGTGGCAGTTTTTTACATCAACATTTTGGATCACACTACGTGATCCTCATCACACAGTGTGATCTGAAACAACAATCTAAAAAAACTACCATGCAGTTGTATCCAAAAGCTTTAAAATGAAAAACCTAATGCTTCTAAGCAAGCTTTTATACAATAATAATTCTTGTAATAAATACTTAAAAATATGTGAGTATACTTTGATTTATTGTGAGATAATGTGATGATTCCTTCAAGTGTAGGTAGAACATAAGCAATGAGAACATTCCTATTAAGATTAAAAATTTCAAAATATCCTCAAAATCCCAAGAAGCATGAATGGTATTTAAAGTACCTACTTCTTTGAATTCTGCCTCTCGACGTACATCCAGAACAACATATCCATTTTCTTTCTGAAGTCTGAATGCTTCATTGACTTCCACAGATCGCACCTGCATGTTCTCTCGAACATCATTTACACAAGGAAGAATTTTGACTTTGGTTCCTTAGAAAGCAAGCAAATACTCCATAGTCCATTATGTAAGTGGTCTGTAATATTTCTTTCATTGTACTTGTAATTAGGATTTAAAAAGTTAAAATCCACAGAAGTGTTGAAGAAATAAAAGCAACCCACCCTCACAACATATGCCATAATCCTATCACAGGTTCTTTCTATCAAACAAACAACATTCCAATCACTATTATATCCTTATCCTAATTATGGATCATTGAGTACAATCCAAAATATTGATGCAAAAAAGCAAATACAGTTAAATCCAAAAGCTAAAAATTCATTCTTCTTCAGACAACATTCATATCACTTTGTAAATTCCAAATAGAAAATGCCAAGAACAACAATATACCTTCCTATTCGAGACCTTGATTTGAGCAAACTTTTGTGCTAAGAATGATTCAATCCCTAAAGCACATATAATCAAGTGTAATCTGTACTAAATATTCTGCAACATTTTCCATTGGTTGTAGAAAAATAAATTTTGCATGCATTCTCAAGGGAGTCTAAAGAGGCCAAAACAGTTGTATTTGCATTGTCTCTCCACCTAAGATAAGTGGATTGCTCTGCATTTAAAGAATATAATGAAGCTAATTTTAATGTAACTGTAATTTATAAGTACAATTCATTCAAATTGTAAATATTTTCAGAAGAAGGTAAGTAGTTCCTAGTTGCATATGCAAATACTTATCTGCTTTGCAAGAAGAGTCCCAATGTAATTAGTAGAATATATACAGCCTAATTTATAAAAAATAAAATCAATCAAATTCTAGTTTATAGAAGAGTGCCCGGTCTATACAAGAAGATGATCTAATTCGTTTCCCAATAGCAATATTTGATGCAGGATAAAAGGATGAGCTAACTCCTAGAATATGGTTATCTTCAATTACTGGCTTCGTCCAATCCTAAATCAGAACAGGGCGTGCATCCTTTTATAAGCATTCCACATAACTTGTTGGATCTCATGAATTCAGACAAAAATGAAAAACCTAATAATGGGTCCATGGTCAAAAAGTTGAAACAAGCACAAAAACAATTGTCAAATTTAGAAACACCATTGTTAATTGGTCTTACATAAGTTGTCCTAACCATGCAAGAGTCTAACGCAGATCATGAATGTTTCACTAAATTTGACTTTGCTTTCATATTGATGGGAATAATCAATATACCCCTCCAAGATCAACTTGTGGTGACATCTAAATTAATGCAAAACATTATGATATTGAAATATAATTAGAAGTGTAGACACTGAAAAATTCACTTTGGCATTCTAATTAATTCTCATCATTAATCCCATAATGCCTCTAATACTAATCAATTAAATAAATTGCTGTTAATGGTATAGTGTGATAGTTAAATCAAGGCATTGTTGTTGTATCCACCAAGGTTCAAACCCCTGTTGGGCCATTGTGCCCTCGCTAATCCATTGTGCTTGCAGGTTTGGACCTTCGTATTGAAGTTGTTGGCGTTCATGCTGCTGACTTCATGCTCCAAACCCTTGTTGAACCGGTGTGCTTGCGGACTTTGTGCCCCTACTAGGCTACTATGCTCACAAGCTTTGTGCCCCTGCTAGGCTACTGTGCTTGCAAGCTTTGAGACTCTACTGCACTACTATGCTCATGGGTTTGGACTATTCGCGTTAATGTTGTTCATGTTAGGGTCGTTTGCGGCCTCACCTGGCTCAAGCCAAGCTAAAAATTCTTATATTATCGATTAAAAAAATTAATTAAAAAGTTTCATTTCTCCCACCAGCTAGTTAAATAAATTTCATACTAACATTAATTAATTAAATAGATCACTTTATTTAATCACCTAAGCTAATATTCATCATCCCCCTCTTTATTTAAAATATAAAGCATTTATCTTTCAATCCAAAATTCATATCATCTAATTTGCCTAATTTAAAATTCTTTAAAATTCCAAATGAAATGAACATTTAATCCTAGCTATCCAAATCATTACACCAATTCTAACCATCCACTCCCAACTACCAACCAATTAAAACTCAATTTTAAATCCAAATCATCAAATCCTAAATAAAGTCAATTCTAAATCTTGGCCATCAATTCAATCAAGTAGATCCTAGCCATGCATTTCGAACTAACTTCTATCCAAATCCAAATAAAATTTTAATCTCAACCATCCACTTAAGCGAATCAATCCTAATCATCCATACACCAACTACTAACATTTAATTTTTCCTTCCTCTCAAATTCAAATTCAAAATCCCTCTCATTCAATCCTAACCATCCATTCTAAATCAATCTCAACCCTCCATTCATCGCATCCCTCATCTATAAATCAATTCTCATCCATCAACCAAACTAATGAAGGAATGATGAAATGAGAAGAATTCATTGAAGTAGGTACATGCTGCCACATTGAGGACTCCCAAGAGCAACCCAACATCAAGCATATCCACACACTAGGTTTGCATTGGTTTATAAGTTTCAAATTTAAATTTGCATTCTTAGTTTTCTTGATTGGATGTAGTGGTAGGATTCAATCTTGCATTGGTTTCCTTTTGTTTCTTTCATTTTTACCCCTACAAGATGAATTTTGAGAAGGGATCCTAGAAGTGTTCCTATGAAGAGGAGGATCCTAGAGCCTTGTAAGTTAAGGATTTCATATCATTTTTTTCTTTCAAATAAGAAGTTCAGGCTTTTTCCTATTGGTGCCATAATCTTTGTTACAATTTTAAATGCCCTTTATCAAAGCGTTTGAAATAGTGTTTGATCATGGTTCTAATGGTGATAGGCAGGGATTTGGATTTCATAAATCCATTTGTCATTGACCGTTAATCTTTAGTTAGATTGGATTAGGGAGAGAAGATGGCGAATTTTTTTCAGTATTGAGGCTGTGATAAGAGTTCTATATTGAACAAAACATTTAGTTTGTCATTTCTAAATATATTGGGATTTATGTTGAAGCATCTTTCTGCTTGATAGAAATTATCCAAGATGTTGAAGTGCTATTGTTGTTGTTGAGAGAGTAAAACTTCTACTAGTTCTGAAGAGGGTGGGAGATTGCTTTTGATTGCAATTTAAGGAGATAATTGTGGTCTCTTAGAGCTTTTGTTTGATTTTTTAGCGTTGAGAAAGGAGGTACGATTACGATTTCAGTTGTTCAGCCATAACAAGGGTTTCCTACATATTTTAATAGGTATTTGAAGATTTCAAAGACATTAAGGGAGGAATAAGTATCTGGCTATTTTAAGCAAGCATTGGGTAGACTCCCAATCATGAGATCTAGGTCTTATTAGTATACTTATAATTAAACAATCCACCAACAAAATCTAATATCTAGAATATGTGATGCCCAACATAGGTATAGTGGTTGATTTGAGAAACATCAATGTTATTCATAATTGAGAAATTCCCAACAACACACATAAAATTGTGTGCTTCTTAGAATTAGCAGGCTCTATTGGAGTTCTTGCATGGATAGCACAATCATTACCAGGAGATACTAAGGATAAATGAAATATTGAATGAACAAGTGAACTACAAATTTCTTTGACACTCTCCAAAAAATATTAAATGAGATGTCATATTTACATTGCAAAACCCAACTAAAACATATGCATATTGGCTACTGATCAATCCGAAGGAACAGTACTATTCCAGATAACAAACAATACTGAAGTTAGATTGTATGTGACCAAGAACATCTCAACATAAATACCCTATTTATAATCAACTTATACAAATATCAACAAGACCTGCTTGAATACAAATTCAATAACAGCTTGAGCTTAAGTAGGCCTTATAGAAAACGTAAATAGACACAAACAGAATGGAAATGCACAGGAAGTAGATGAATTAACCAGGTTGAAAGAATACTTCATATACTAGAAAATAAGTTTACTATTGCATTTTCTGAAAATTAGAAATCACACTGTAAATTTCCAAGGTCAACTTATATTTCTGTATATGTCATAAATTTTCCAGAAGGACTAGAAGCAATTCTGAATTTTGGCTTGTGGAGATTCCTGGCCTAAGAGGGTTTCTTCATGTCAAAAGTTTCATTTTTTTCCTTTTGTATGGATGTATATTTTGCATTTCTGTTCAAAGTATTCAGTAACCGTTTACTTCATGAAAGGTTAAATTTTTTTAATTTCTGTTCACTGTTTGCAGTAAGTATCTATGGTTGTTTTACACCATATAGAAAGCCCAAAATTTTGGACCCATAAATAATCTAATTTTCACGATTCGATAAAATGTCTGTTTGCTGATTACTTAACTGCACAGAGACATTCTTTGAATACATAAATAAACAGAGACCTTGCTTGATTACATAATTGCATCAAAAAACTCCCAAATGCAAAAACGACTCATGAGAAGGCTTGAACTTTTCAAAATTTCTTCAGAGATTCTCCCCTGCATTTTTATGACTTCTTTTTATCACGAATTTTAATTTGTAATGTATCATTTTGGCATTGTCTGCATTCAAAAAGTTTTATTAATGGGCAACACTCTTCCTATTTGGCAAGAGCAAGTATGCAGCACTGCTAAAACCTATTTCACTGCATTTAGAGAGCCTTCCTGAAAATGTGTAGAAGTTGGAAAACAGAAAGAATTGGTGATTAAGTTTGCCATGCCTGGGAATCTTAATCACCACTACCAAACCCAGAAGCATTTCAAGTAAGACAAATTAATCAGAGAAAAATGGTAAGTAAATTAGAGGGCTACCCTGATGCCTGAGATTGGCATTGATCTTTGATAACCATAAGCATGCCAGAACAGCCCCTAGTCCAAATGACATTGTTGACTAATTTTCGAGCTAAGAGGACAATAGAACCATAGCCAAAGGCTCAGAGCCTTGTGCAGGAACGCCGTTGATTGTTGATGGAGAGACTCAATATTAATGTTTATTTCTGTACTTGTGTGGGAAATATATAGTTATAAATTCTGGCTAATTTTTATTTTCTGAACATTGTGGCATAAGTTATTGTACTATATCAATTTGCATTGAAAATATTTCTGAAATTTTTGCTGGTTAAATTCAATAGCAAAAACAAACCTGTTTAGTAAGTAGAAATAGTTCTGCAATCTGCTCATACCTTTCTACATATCTTTTTTTCTAAGTCATTCTCACTCACGTGGACTGATTTTTACCAATTTGACTTGCTTGAATGGACAATATAATATCTTCTACTGAGAAGCCTAGGTTCTTCTACCTTCACAATATACCTGAATGCTTGAACTGTATCAGAACAATTCTTATCTCTCGGTAAAGGGTTCCCAAGGGATAATTCAATCTCTATTCCAACTGGGAAGACCCCAAATCTGGGGGAATACACTTACAGAGCATAAAGTCTAATGGCATGATGACAGGGTGTTTACTATTGATTTTGACTTTAATATGGTGAAGTTCAAGACTCAAAAATTAAACCATGCTTACTAGAAATGCTTTTAGCTGGGATCTACACCCATTAATGAAATCCTGCAATCCTGCTGAGCTAATGATTAAACCTAATTACGAATAGAGTTAAATGGCATTAATTTAATTGGCGTAATTCTGATTTTAAATTTGAGTTGGGGAGGCTTAAGGCTCAAAAAATAACCCAAGCTTATTGGGACATCTTAATTCAGAAGTCGGCTGCAGAGTAATACTGTAGGACGGAACATTCACCTACTGTTAGAGGCAAGAAATCTTGATGATAAAAGGATTATACCTGATCACATATAGACTCTAGAGTCTAACAGCATAAAAGCAGAGAACGTAATTTTTGCTTTAACTTGTAGTGAGGCTCAAGAATCAAAACGTAAACCATGCTTATTAGAAAATCTCAGTTCAGAGCTCCAGCAGGGAATATAAACCCATTGTTGGAGTAAATGCTCCCGCTGATCATGAAATTACATCTAATGGCATAAATGCAGGGACTAATTTTGATTACTTTTAGTTGGTGAGGCATAAGGCTCAAAAAGCTCAAAAACTAACCCATGTCCATTAGGACATCCACAATCAGATATCCGTGTGGAACCGCAGGAAACACATACCCATTGTAGGAGGCAGACAATCTCAATGACCCAAGAATTATACCAAATCGAAGGATAAGTCACCCTAACCATGCAAACCAAATAAACAAGATATACATATAAGATATGGCAGTGCATGAATAAGGATGCATATATAGGTCATCAGTGTATATGAATAAGGCTAGGCTTTCTATGTCTTTGGTAACTATAGATAAAGAAGTGTACCATCATGAATTTCCGGAGACCGAGACTTCTTTTGTTGTTCTCAATACAAAAGCAAAATGGAAGTAAAGAAACAAAACTTTCACAACAAATATTTTTTCACATGATTTAGTACCAAGCAGAGCAAAACATACCTTCTTCTTCAGCAAGAACTCCCGTTTGATCTTCCAATCTTCTTCAGCTGTTGAATAATTTCAACGAGCATCAAGACATTTACGAAGCAATGCAAACCCAATTGTATAAAACTGTTGAAATCACGGTATATACCAAATTGGAGGCAAATTTAGGCTGACACACCTGGGGATTTTATAGTCTTGGCTGCTGCAGAGACCACAGTTAACAAGCGGGTAGTTCGCTTCTGGGCAGCAAAACATAATTGGGCAGTGTGAAATGAATTATAAGCATGTTTGGATTGTTTAGATGCTATATGTGTAATTGAACCTGATAACTGATATTGGGAAGAAAAAGAAAGACATGGCTGATATAAATGTAATGCATTGCTACTTGTGGTGCAAGTAGAAAGAGTGACCATGACTAGAAAATGTTTGCCCCAGAAGATTTTGACTGTCAAATTCTTTTTTCCGATTTTTGGTAATCAGTTTTGGTTGCTTGGTATTGGCATTTATGGTGAGCGAGAGGGAATTGGATAACGGAGCGATCTTAGATGGGCCATATGCATTTTCACTATGCGGATTGGGTGGCCCACAGATGCCCTAAAACACATTTGTTCGGGATTATAGAGTTGCAAATTTGAATTTGATGGTTCCAGAAGATTAGGTTAATCATCGAGTACAGATTGCGGTCTGAAATCGGGTGCTGTCTTTGGGTAAAGCAGTACTTCCAGATCGCCAATTTAAAACCGTTGCACGTCATTATCAGTAAGGCGAATTAATATAGATAGATAAAGATTTTAATCACGTTTACGGCCTTAATATTTTTTGAGGATCAAATCAATTTTATTGGGTGGATTTAGAATTCTTATTGAATATGCTTTATTAATAGAAAGGTCATGGTGTGACTTTATATAAAAATTAATATATATTAAAAAAATCAAATTATAAAATAATACTCTAATTTCATGAAAGGTCCTGATTTAGAATTCCTTCTCTTCATGATGGATTACTGTGTCACAAAAAAACTTATATAGTTGAATCCAAAAACTAAATAAATACTCTAACTTCATGGACTGTGGAAAACTCATATCAACTAAATAATATTTATTTAAATAAAATAAAATAATTCAATTAAATAAATAAGCATAAAATAACTTTCAAATAAATAAAATAAAATAACTTCAATTAAAATAGTTTTTAAAGTACAATAAAATGATTCTTAAATAAATAAAATAATTCAAAAGTAATATTTCTAAGAGTTTCTAGATAGATGTATAGATAGCTTAATTTAAAAAAAAATAAAGGAAAAGTAATTTGGAGAGCTTTTTATTTATTTGTAAATTGTCTATGGATTGAAATTATTATATTCAAATATTCAAAAAAATTATATATTATTTACCATAGGAGGGGCATCCAAATATGTATATTTTGTATTAGGGTTTTAAATCATCTATCATCAAGAAGAAAAGAGAAGATGAATTGTAATCAAAACTTTAAAAAGGAAGGGAGGCCACAAGATTGTGAAAAATAGGGGAGAAAAAAATAGGGAAAAAACTTATTTTAAAAAGGAAAGTATAAATGATATAATCACAAATTAAATAAAAATTGGGTCCACATATTAGAAGAAGAAGGAAGAGACATACAACAAGAAATGTGTAAATTTGGTGATGATATAATGAAGTAAAAAGGAAGATAAAGATAAGAGCAAAGGAAATCATAATAATACATATGTGAAGGTATATAACCAACCATATTGATATAGGAAAATTTTATTGTAACAATCTTGACTATTAATAGGAATAATGAATTGTAATGATGTATATGATGTTAAAAAAATTGGGCATAATGTGAAGAAATATGAAAAAAAAATGAACAAATTTAACAATATTGCATTAAAATATTTGACAAAATAAATAAAAATTTTTAAAGTGTAATTGCAACTATAATATTATACTATATTGATATATCAATACTATGTAAAATTATGAATTATTATTATATTTAATGATGTTTAATAAATTTACCTAAACATTATTAATATAACAAAGATGTAAATGGTATATATAATGAGATACAAATTATGACCATAAGAAAGATATAAATGTAGAAATATAAAATTTTTGTGTGTGAGTGTGTGCATGCAAGCATGTGCATGTGCATGTGTATGTATATGAATATGCATATGTGTGTGTATGTATTATATATACAAAATTGTATAAAATAATATATATATATAGTGGAACCAAAGACCCATTCCTTTCTCTTCTAGTAAGTCAGAATTGGTTTGTTTTTCTCTTTTTTTCTCCATCTTCCTAATTTTTGAGTGTTTTATTTGAGATCTTATGCCTAACTCCTTTTATTGAGGTTTTGTGGTTCTCCTAACAAACATGCCTCTCCTTAAATTCCCAACTCATAATTGGTGGCACTCGTCATGTGGCACCCCTAACCCTTAAACTTTGACTTTCTTGCATTTTACTTAGTTCTCCTCACCTACCCCTCCACATCACCCCAAGACACTATTAATGTAGTTTTGACTTTCTAACTTCTTCAAAGGTGGACTTTCCTACCTATGCAAACATTAGTAATATTTTATTTGGTAGGTTAATGGGTATTTGCAACATGAGAAATGTAATACGACACCATTTCATGCATTGTAGTAGTTGAATCTATATGATCTTGGAGCCATCATGTATCATAGTTGTTGATTTGGGAAAGAACCTTTTTGACCACAAATATGGTGTTTCATCAAATTTTGGTAGTGTTATGGAGGATTCTAACAAATTTATTTCTAGAAACCCTAACCTTAAGTACTCAAAACATGGGTTATTCAAAGTTCTAAATATGAGGATGGAAACCATTTAGTTATTAGATTAAGGATGGAACCAAGTAGGATCCAACAAGGTAATTTTACCTAGAAGATAAAACAATAACTCCATTGCTGCATATTTCCTCTATGTTGCATTGAGCATATTGGTAGGTTGTTGTTGGTGAATCATTGAGTAAATTTTAGAGTTTTATAGTTCACTACTATTGCATCCATTGAACCTATTTTTGTGTTTATGTTTGGTTATTTGAGCTATAAACCCCAAATCCATAAGTTTGGATAGTCTCCCAAGTACTAGGGGTGTGAAACCTGGGAAGAGCATCACAAAACCTATACTCAATTGAGAAACTTAGGACCAATGGTTGAGGTGGGTAAAACCTCCTCCACTTCTAGCTCTGTTGAACCAAGGGGGGTTTTTCCGAAGGTGCTACAACAAATATCATTACAAAAAATATGCATTAACCTTGACATAAACCATACTCACTACATAGTGTGCCCCTACTTCAATTTTCACTTCATGCCTATATGTTGATTTATAAAACTCAAGATCAAGAAAATTATTAGAAAAGATAATTTTCCACATAACTATCAATTGATGTGTTATATGATAACCCCTTATGATGGTATGGATATTAAAACATGGAGATTGGAACACCCTACACTAAATAAAATTGGAAAATATGTTTATATTGATTTGTTTTGAGTGTGATGAGATGATGGGGAAAAAAAGCTAGTAGTAGACCGATTATTTTATCTAATTAAGCAATGAAATCTCTAAATTCATATAAAACATACAATAACTCAAACCAAGGTGATACCTTAATCCATGTATTACAAAACACCGGGTCTTTCAAAATGCATAAGCAAGCTAGGCTCACAACATACATTCAAAACAATCATATATAATAAAATATTAAATGAGTCTACTTAGTAATCCATGAGCGTATGTACACATACATTTATTTTATTGTTTTGAGAAGATACCTTGCAAAATCTGTACAAGTACATTATGATTGTTTAGTTGGTCAACTTCTCAAAAAAACATTCAAAATTGCACAACATACACAAGGATAAACTCAAAAAAAATTGAATATACCTTTAATCACTTGATCTACAAAATTTATAGATGTTATTATAAATTTGGGATAAACCCAAATCATTATAATGCAAAAATATAACACCTAATTCTAGAAATTGTGAACCCTTAGGGTCCAGTATGTAAGCTTTTCTATTTTCTACTCTCTTCTCTAATCCAATTATGTGTGGGTACTTTTATCCTATCTAAAATGCAAGTGAAATCATGCAAATAGATAAAAATAAAAGCATAACACTCAAATTAGGCTATAGATGAAACTCAAACTTAAAAATGAAAATGAAACCAATTTTACCCTGTTTGAGCTTGTTTCCTTTGTTTTTCCCTTGAATGTAGTGGATTTGTGTGCTCCTAGATCGATTTGGTAGCATAACACCTTAAAAATGCATGATTTTGGCCATGGAATGGATGCAAGTGTGGATTTTGGGATAAATTTGAAGGCAAAATAGTTATGTAAATGACTAAGTGAGCGCAAGTGAGTGTTTGAACTTGAGAGTATGCAAGTGTGTAATGTGTAAAATGGTTAAGTGTTTGCCTTAGTCATTTAGAGGGAAAAAAATGGATGGTCAGGATTAAGGCTACGGATTTGAATCAATGATTGAGGCATCTCAACTCATGTGAGGATGACATGTGTCATCTTAGGGAGATGTGCAAGAGTGAGGTGTAGCTTAGGTGGCAATGAGGTGGAGGTACTTTCAAGTACCTTGGGAAGGGAAGAAAAGAGGTAACTTGTCTTATCCTCCCAAATCATGGGGAGGATGAGACAAGTGAGGAATTAAAAATTCCTCAATAATCCTCCTTGGGATGAGACAAGGAACAGAGGTAAGGAATTTAAAATTCATTTTAATCTTTCTAGAAACCCAAGGATAATATATTGGAATTTAAAATTATAAATGGGCTTATGGAAAAAATAAATAGGAATTAAAAATTATTAGGGAAAGGGAGATGACTTCTTCAAAAAGAGGAGTTAATGAGTGTTGACCTAGGTACACATTCCATAATTGGCATTAAACCTAGATAATGATGGGATTAAGGATAGTCAATCATTAATTAAGATTGTGCAAATGATAATGATAGGATTAAGGCAAGTGGAAAAGTATGGAGGATGTGACACTAATCTTGATTAGGAATGTGCACATGCTAATCACAGATTAAGAGGGATTATGGAGGATGTGGCTAGGTGAGAGAAAAGAGGATGAATTAAAATTTGAATTAATTTTTTCATGTTGGGTAAATGACAAGATTAAATAAATTAAGATATTTATTTAATCTTCAAAGGAAAAATGATAAAGTAAAGCATTCAATTAAATAATTAAATGTTTTAGGCTTAGACATTAGGGATATATTGAATATTAATAAAATAATTATGAAATTATTTAATTAACATGAATATAGATGTGAATTAGGAAATAAATTTGATCAGATGGAAATGGGAATGGTCAATTTTAAATGTCTACATGTTACCTCTCTTCGAAATATTATTAAAATAATAGTATTTCAAAGAAAAAATAAAATATAGACGATTAAAAAAAGAAATGAAAATTTCATGGAAAAAATGACATGAAGAATGGAGTACGCAGGAAAGATCTAAATTTATAAAATCAATCCGTCTCTACTTCAATCAATCCGTCTCTGCTTAAGTTGTTGAGAAAGTGGTTTATGGTTCACTTTATTGATTTTTGTTTTTTCCTCTTTAGTCATCTAGTCGTTTTTTGTCTTTTTTTTAATTAGAAGAGAAAAAATACATCAGCGCAAAGAAACGACAAGCCAGAAAAATTGTTAAAACAGTGAGAGAGTGAAGACCTGGTAGCCATAAGCCAGGAAGGCTACAACCAGCGAAAACTAAAAAGAACGTACAAGTTATAGTCTAAATCAGCAAAAAACATCAGGCCCTCCATGATGATACCGAGTATAAAACTCACCAGAATCTTTAGATGACACAGCTGATAAGGACAGCATGTACATTGCACATAGACACCAAGAAAAGAGCAAAAGTGATCATAAAATTTACAATGGAGAATTGACTCCTGAGTCACTATTAGCAGCATGAATATGCATAAAACTAGGCAAAGGGGATGACCCAGAAGAAATCACCATCCACAATGTTAAATGAATCTGGTGGAGTGAAGATATCACATTAGATGCGTTGTTAATCGCCGAGGAAGCATGCAGTGCCTAATCAACAGCTTTGTTAGCAACTCCCCCAAAAGAAACCTCCGAAAGGCTAAGCATGCAACTGTTTTGTAGGAACAGCAATGTACCGATCTGTTGAAACATTACTCGGAAGTGCAAATCTTTTGAGTCTCCTTATCGCACACCTCTCAACATCATTATTCTTTTTACAATTCTGCTGAGTTTCATCATAAAAAGTCCCAGCATCGTTAATCGTTTCCTCAAGATGAGGAACATCTTTATCTATAATCAGAAGCACACGATCCTCTGGATGGTCAATCATAGATGAAATCTTCCATAGATGCAGAGCAGGTCCATTCATTTGAAATCCCTTCGGAGTTCTGCAACTTGCCTTCAAATCTCTTGATTTGAACTTGAATATCTTGTAGTAGTCTAATAAGATCAAGATTTAATCAGGAATAGTTTGCAGAATGCGAATGTGGAGGGATAAGTTTGAGCAGACCATCTGAATTTCAACTTGCAGGGGGAGAAAGGAATGAGAGAAAATAGCCAGGCATCGAAACCTCCAGATGAAGTTAAAAACCAAGCCTGAGGGAAAAGAGCTGGGAGAGTTGAGAAGAGGACTGTTCGCTCTATTGTCGGGTGAAAACTGCATGGAAGTGTCCACGTTCATGTTTTTGGATACACTTTCATACAAGTCTTTATGATAATTTTCCAGCTTGTAATAGCACGCACGCTTAAATAACGGACATATTATAATAAGTATTTTTTCCTCCTCCATTTATATGAAGGTTACAATAAAATGTATAATATATTAACTAATTAGATTGTCTTTTTATTAAAAGGTAAATGAGGTTTTTGAAGGGTCTCCATCTTTGTATAATGAAGAGCAAAATGTATTGAAACAACAACAATTAATGGTCCAGTTACAATAGAAAATAACAAAGAATAATCTAGATAATGTTATCATTAAGTAACCCCAATAAATAAGGATGACTACACATTAAATAAAAAATTGACTTAGAGAAGATTACTTGCATAGTATTATCATCCCATCCTTCTCTCAGAGCTTTCAAATGACTATGCATGAACTCAACATCTTTCTACACTATTTCTTTCACTTTTACATGGCTTCTAGCTCTATAGTTGGATCCAACTATTGCTTTGGGTCACACATGAGCTAATTATTTCTTGCAATAGTTTAATTTTCTTGGTTGTATTCTAGATGGTTGTTGTATAGGAAAGTCCACCGCCTTTTACATGTTATTCTTAATGTCCATAATTTCCTCCATTTGTACAACCATATCATGTTGCATTGTAAGCTTAGCCTTGAATTTGTTCATTTCTTCCATTTTTTCCACTAATTGGAGAGGATTTTCTCCATATCCATTAGTGTAAACTCCTAGCTATGCACAATCTCTTACACACAAAGAAACTTTCATATTGACTTTATTGTATTCCAAGTGGAACCATCTCAACATTTTATAATGCATAATCAATTCTCCATGTATTTCAATTGATTTCTCACCAAGCATGCTAAATTTATCACATTACAAGATAAATTCAACTAGATTTAACAACTTGATGCCAAAATAATGATAATGAAGAGAGCCTTTTGATAAGTCTAAATGCCATGAGCTTTGCACTTGTGTGTTGAGATAAAGAAAAAGGGGTTAGCTATATAAGAGCTTATTAAAGTGGTCAAGCTCTTATTTTGGTATTTTAATCTCCACAAAAAAAAAAATATTATAATATATGTGTAGTTGGTAAATGTAAATATGATTAGCAAAATATAATGTGTGATTATGCTATATGCTTAGACAAATAAAAGATGTAAACAAATCCTAATGTGGTGCAAAATGATAAGTAAAATTTTGTTAAATATAATGAAATAAAGGATGAAGAGAAAAATGTGTCAAGTAAAAAGAGGAATCCAAAGGATATTCTTTTTATGCTATTATTATTTTAAGCTCAAAGAAGTAAGACATCCATATAAGGGGATCTCCTTGAATTATAGTTGATTGCAAAGGATGAAAGCTCTTCGGGAAGAGGAGAAGTAAAGAAACTAGCACACCACATTTATTTTTCTTGAGAATAGACGAGGGAAGAAGATTAATTTAAATCCCTTTACAAAAATGTGAAAGCAAAGAGCATGAAATATTAAAAAAAAAATTATTTAAAGAGGACCAAGAATCTTGAGATGGAAAAATATATAGATGACTAAAAATAAAAAAAATCATGAATAAAATCAAATAGAGCTATACTCACAAGACCTGGTTTTTCTTGATGAGGAGGATTCTTGCCATGTGGAGGATCTTAATGCTTGAAGCTCTTCAATGGAGAAATAAGTAGCAATGAAATCTCGAATTATCATAGAAATTAGGGCTAAGAGTCTTATGAATATGGTGATTGAATAATTATCATCAAGAGAGCATGAGAAGAATTGGTAGAGTTAGGTTAGAGACTATCTTTGAAAATTTAAATATACAACAAATACAAGAAGAAAATTATAGTTGATGAATTTGGAATTCTTTAAAAACTTGAATTATTGGTTTAAATGAAGAGTATTTGAAATGGAGAAGAATCGTTGGAGAGGATTTGGTGCCAAGGAGGAAGTTAATGAGAAAATCCCTTAGGAAGCCTTGATATTAAATCATGCTTAACAAATAAATTCATGGTTCATTTAAACATTGTCATGATCTTTTTCTACCTTTTATTATTTTACATAGGGATGGTAGTGCAATCATATTGACATCAATGCAATCATGCCAAATTCATTTAATGGACTTTTTCAGAATTATCATTCAAATGTGAGGAAAGTGAGAAATTATTAGGAGAATATAAAATGATTATTTTTTAACAAAAGTTGACACTTTGAGATGGGTGTATGATTGATGCAATAATCTAAATGTGGACTAAGAAATCCTATAGGAGCATACACTAAAGTGCATCCAACTTATAGTGTAGAATTTGCAAAATGTTGCATTTTATAACATTATAAATTCTAAAATTTTACTGAATTATTTATTGATATTTCACCTACAAAAAATATTTATATATATGAATATCAATTGATTGTGGATGCTTATCATCTTACTTCATTAAGTACATTTAAATGTTCAACTTGATCAATTATCTAATTATACTTTAACTGTACTTATTCAAGTTACTTTAACAATTTAACAATATTAGTATCTCTAATTTAATATCTTATTAAACAAACTTACTATTGTACATTTAAAATTGTGTATCTTTTTGAAGTAACTAATTGGAAGAGATATGTTCATAATTAACTATCACTTAATAGTGAAAAAGAGAAATTTTTTATAGTTCCTTAAGTTTTTTTGGATTTTTTTTTTTTAATGAGAGCCTAGCCTTAATGTTTGAGCTCAAAATTGATTTATTTTTGAAATGTTTGTGTATATTACTATGTTAGATATTTCCTATTGAGTAGTCTCTCTAACAAATTAAAATATCATGAACTAACATTGTTATGTAAGCTACAACTAGTGAGCACTCCATTGGACTCTTCATCTGGATGTTTTCATGCAAGTTTGTAGACTCATAGTCTTTGGGCTTGCTAGTTTGGAGGTCTATATTTTGTAAAGTAGGTGTTAAGGGTTATACTTAATACACTCTTTCCTTGATAAGGAGAGAGAGTTTTTATTTCTAAGTTGCAAATAGTAATGAAAATGATGTATGAAATTAATCATATTTATATAGACCACTTAATGTATATTGTATAGGAAATAAAATGTGAAGTAACCTATCACAATATTTTAGTGCATTATGAATTAATAATTAAATGTTGCTTGAAAATTAATTTTAGTTTCCTCTCACTATTAGAAAAGACATAAGAATTTACTATGTAATCAACTCTTTATAATTACTTATTTTTATTGTATTGGAAGTTTATAAGTTGAAGGAATAAAAGTAAGAGAAAAAAAAATTATTATCTAAAAGTGTATTCAAACATCTTGGAAATTGTGTTGGAATTTTCATTCAAAATAAATATAAATTATCTTTCTTTATGGTAGTTGAGGGTAAAAATAATTTATCTATTTATCTCTTTATAAATGAAATAGGGAAGGTAAGACATAAGACTGTATTCAATATTATTTGTAAATAGGTAAGAGATTTCTATATATCACATTTTATTTCAAAATAATAATAATAAAGTGCTCGGTTATGCACACTTTGAACTAACAATTTTTTTAAGAGAAAAAGGGGTAATAAAAGTTTAAAAAGTAAAGTAATAATAAAAATAATATCTATTTCTATTAAGATCATGACCAATCGAAAGTGTCGAGCCCTGCTTCTTGGTCAAACCTCCCTTTGGTAGGACAATTCTCACTGAGCCAAGACACCATGTTGAATTGGCCTCCATGGAGAGTGCACACCCCCATTATCTTGGGTCACCGTTAAACTATGCCCATGGATTCAACATAATTACGGTCTAAATAAATGTCCTTGCAAAACAATATTTAAGAGAAGATAAAACCTACATATAATAAATCTACTAATAATGTGGTTTGGTTCTCTTTTCTAAATCCTAAACTTTTATGATATTCTATTAGTTGTGGTTTATTATTATAACTAAATGTGACTTGCTTATTAATATGTATGAATACGTATATTTGAGGTATAACTCTATATATACTCTCATGTTCACCAAAGAATAAATCACACTGTTAAGAATTTTTTTTTTTTTTTTTTTTTAAATATCAAGACAAATCTATATACAAATAGGAACTAAAAATTTATATATATATTTTTAACATGTGCATAATCTACAAATGTGATTATAGAATCTGGATACATCGGGGTGAGGTTTTTGGAACCCTCTCACCATGACAACAAACTTGTTGGTCGTGTAGACACTGAAAATTGGTCTAGGCCTGCGACACCATTTTCGACACATTTCTAATGTTCATGGTCATGATTAAATAATGTTAATTATTTAATTATTTTCTAAAGTTGCCTATCCTCTATTAATTAAATAACCTTAATTATTTGATTAATTCATTATGACCTTTATTCTTTCTTATTAATTAAATAAATATTATTTATTTAATTACGTTGCTAATTAATTAAATCCTCTTTCTAAAATTAAATAAATTATTATTTAATTTAATCGCATCACATTTCTGACTATAATTAAATATTCATTCCAAATTATTTAATTATTCTTTAACTTTTTCTCTAGTCAATTAAATAAATCTTTATTTATTTAATTTAATCTCTAAATTTGAAATGTTGAATTAAATAATCATTTAATTCATAAAAATAATTATTCCTAGCATATTCCTCTATGATTAGATAATCACTTAGTTATCTAATTATTTGTTTACCTCTTAAGTCAAGATTTAATTAAATCGGTCAGTTATCTCTTGATTTAATATCTGATTATTTCTGATGAACAAACTTTCTGGTTTGATCAGTCAGTCTTATTCTTCTGTGTGCAAAATATTATTAATTAAATAACTTTATTTAATTAATTAATTCATCCGTGCATTTGAACACAACGTTTCTTCTTTATCTTTCACATACAATCTATATTCTTCTAAATTTTGAACAATCTCAGCACTAGATTAAATTATTATTTAATTTAATCTCCATCATGCAGAATTTTTCACTCGTGTTATTACTAACACTAAATCTCTATCGCATGGAATTCATTAATCTCAATCGTCGGGCTGTCTTTCGAATCTGAGCCGATTGTTCAAAAATTAATTTTCTATAAATTGACTTGACCTTTGTCATTATTCCTCCTCCCAAAATCTTTATACTTTTAAGAAGTGAATTCAATAATCTTCGATATTTTTCTAAATCAATAATCAATAGGCCATACTTACATTTTAAAATATAAGGGCGATTATTATAATACAACAAAATGGAGAAGTGCAATCGAGGCTATCCAAGGAATTATATAGATATTTGGTGAGATCTTTCTTGTATTTATGTTTCTAAATTCCATTGTTCTTTGTTGTTAGCATAGGATTAGATTAGTATATGCTTTTATTAGATTAATCTATTTGTTGTTTTTCCTTAGCGTAACATTGGTGAACCCGATGTGAAGACATCATCTTCAAAATTTGTAGAAAGTTTGAATTTTGCAGGAACAAGTACGACGAGATGCATTTGTAGTACAAAATGACGCAACTGACATTTTAAGCTGCATATGACATTACGTGACGTATCTGCTATTATTTGACACATCTACGCTTTTTTGCAACACATTTGATTGATAATAAGTTTTCCAAAATTATGTGTTTTCATTTTATTTTTTTAGCTTTTTTTTTATATAACTAATTTCGAAGTTCACAACATGTGTTTTAGGGGAATTAACGTAGTGTTTGCAGGACGATTCGTAGAAGACAATCATATAAAATCGTTTGTAGGATGATTGATGAAGATAGAGAAAGAAATCAAACTACTAATCACTTGTCTTGTAGAACCTTTTTCGAAGAAATTTATGAAAATTATTAATGATTTGTTTGCAGGACCAAAATCGAAGATAATTTTTTAAAACAAATTGTTTGAATAGATTAGAAAATTGTTAGTTGGGTTTAATTAACTGCTATTTTTTGTGTTTGGTGCATCTTCACAATTGTTAGATTATAACCTCATTCGATAACATAAGTATCATCTCCCCTTGCGCATTTGTGCGATCCTGGGTGCAAGAGAAACTGTTATTGAATCTAGAATTTGGGCCTGATTTAGTGGGAAAAAGTACTCATCTGAAAGTGAATCATAACTGGTGATGAGCTAAAGCCAAGCTACTCCCAACCGGTATACAAATTTTAATGTTGAGGAAAACTCAGCATTACAGGAGCTCCTACGGACCAACAATTGATTCCCTTAGTACCCTAGTGGTGCGTCAAAACCTGTAGAGTGCAACCTCTATAGATTGGGATAATATTGACTCTTGCGTGGCCTTCTAAATGGGTGCCCATACTAACTATGCCAAATTGTTTATAGATTAACCAAAAACCCCTATTTGCTGGTGCAAGAGGTCAGACCTTTGAAGTCATCTCACATTCATATGGTTGTTAGTAGAGATGAAAAGTTTTCCATGGGAGAGTCATGGGAACTGGAGCTTGGCTAACCTGAGAATGTGTGTCGTCTAAGGGAGATCCAGTGTGGTTAAGATTTTAGTCATCCGCTTTGAATAAGCATTGTTGGGGAAACCCAAGTGAGAATTCAGCAAGTTATCATTGCCAACCTTAGGATTGCACATGTTTTCTGGAAATATACACGTTTATGATTGTCAAAGCAAAACACTTTATTTTTAGATTATCTACATTTGCCAAAATTGGATCAGGAAACAAAGTTAGTCGAAACCTCAGTTCATCAGAAAACCACAACTGTCAAAAAGAGTCACATCTGTTTATTAAAAAATTGCAACTATAAAAAAGAGTCGCATTTGTTAATTAGAAAGATGCATCTGTCATCCTAAGTCGCATCTATCATAGTGAGTCACATCTATTTAAATGTTAACCACATCTGTCATAGTGATTCACGTTTTCCTGTCATAAAACCGAAACCTAGTTTAGCGGAAATTCACATATGACCCTTCAAAACACATATGATAAATTATGTGGCGCATTTGTAAACCTGAACCGCATTTTCCTAAGAACCAAAAAACTAGAATTCACTGTCACTATTTGAAACCAAACAATCATACGAGTCTTTATTTTGCACAGTCACCCTTGGACAGATACCAGAAAGTTTTATCATACTTTGCATAATTCCATCCTTTAGGTGTCATTTAGTTTTAGTGATACACATCCTAGTTATAAAACTTAGTTGCATATTAGGAAATTTACATATCTTAGAATAGGCCAACTTTCCACACTTTGGACAAACCCGTGCTTAAAACAACCATTGTCATTGAACCTTGCCACTTGTCAACACATCTTTTGTCCTACACATGATTCCTTCTAGCTCATCAGTCTAGTTTGGGAGTTCACCTTATCTTTTGGTCCTAGTCCTACAACAGATTCCTTGAAAAAGTTACATTTTAGCCCTGGTTAAGCTATAGGTATTAGGTAACCTCCTCTCAGAATCATTTAGAGTCAATTACTTTAGAAGTTGGCTTAGAATTTTGCATATTTAGTTATTGTAATCCTAGCATAACATCAATTTGGATATTCCTTATTTGCTATAAAATACCAAAACATAGAAGCATTCATTCACTATATCCAAAAAATCCCAAAAACATAGACTAGATCATATCATTTTTAGACATAGTTTTGCATTACCCCATTTAGAGCAATATTTTTCATGGTCGAAACAAGGTCTAAAAAGAAACGTAGAGAAATGGTTCATCCATAGGATTTCATCAATCCCTTCTCGAACATACCATCAGGAACAACGAGATCTCACAAAGCCAGCCTTGAAAAAATTATCACTAGAGACACAAATGGACAAATATTTGTAGAATACATAAACGCCATTGTCCAAGGTCTTGAATTTGCATCTTTCTTAGATGAGTGTTTGACAAACAATCCTCAAAGATACTTGGAAAAGCTGCTAGTAGAAGATGCCACACTACCACCAGGGTTTGACATCCACACTTTAGAAACATCATTTACTCAAGGAATAAAAATCGTGACATCGATTATCTCTATTCCTTAGATTACTGCAGCAATACCATTTGGCATACCTACTCAAATGGCTACAATAGTACACATGACACCATTTGGTATAATACAGGGCCTAAATCTTACTGTAGGAGCATGGCACAAATACCAAAAGTAAAAGGCCCAAAATTGGCATAAACATGACACAGGCTATACCACAGATCAACACCAATACCGCCATTCCACAAATAGGGGTAATACAGACAAGACATATACCTACACCAAATTAGAATCTGTCATAAAATATTGCATTTCAGAACACTTACATCAATCCTAATAACACAACCAACACATCTTTAAGACAGGTAGATGTTCTACAAAATCAAATGCAAGCACTCCAACAACAAATGGACAGTATGTCAATGTCAGGTAAATGAACTATTTCAGTGCAAGATTTATTTCCATGTCCCTTTGACAAAGCATTATACATGACACCCTTGTTGGCCCACAGTTGTGGTTGCACCGAAAAAATCAACCTATTAATGCTCGATATAACTGCTATAGTTAACAGGTCCACGAGAGGCGATTAGTCCATGTCATGAATCCCGAGGGGAGCGCTGACCATCTGCCAACAAACTCCTCCTCAACATTACCTGAGGGGATTCGAACCTAACACCTTTGGCTTTTGACACCACTTGTTGGCCCACAGTTGTTGTTGCACTAAAAGATCGCCCTATTAATGCCTAATACAACTGCCAAAGTTAACAAATCCATGGGAGGCGCTTAGTCCATGTCATGAATCCTGAGGGGAGCGCTGACCATCTGCCAACAACCCTTCCCACATGGATATATTATACATAATTTTCCTAAGTATAATGGGAAGAGGAATCCTCTAGAACACATAAGGGAATTTTCCACAACATGCATGGACATCTCGTATGACCCCACGTACCTTATGAGAATTTTTCCATGAATCCTTATTAGGATAGCTTTGGAATGGTTCTCTAAACTTCTATATGACATAAAATAATGGGGTGAATTGGCTGAAAAATTTGTGGAACATTTTGCCTTCAAAATTGACAATGAAATCATGATATCTACCTTGTGTCACACCACACAAGAAGATGAAGAAAAATTCAACACCTTCTTCCAAAGATGGAGGAGTTTAGCTAGTCGATGTCCTATTGAGGTACCAGAGAAACAAAAAGTCACAACATTTCTTGAAAATCTTCATCCAAAACTGAGAAGTGACTTACGAGTACATTGTTGTACCTATTTTCTAGACTTGGTGCAAAAAGGCATTATACTTGAGAAATGCCTCATTAACAAAGGGGAAATTAATATTACAAGTAGGAATCCAATTGTTCAACACCAAAACACCCCCAATGATAGGAATGAATTTTGGTCCAGAAACAAAAATGTCACTAATGACGGTATTGTTGATGCTAAGACCTTACACGCATGACTTGTCATTACTTTGAGAGGACACAACCCCTCTCATGACATACTTAACAATACTGATCAAACTACCAACTTTGTCCAAACTTCATAACAACAACGACCTTAAAGGAGATTTCCAAAACATGAGTTTACCCCCTTAGCAGAATCGATCGAGATAGTTTTCAAAGAACTGATAAAGCATAAACTCATACAACCTCTAGAGCCAAAACAATATGATATTGGACAGTTTAAACCCTCATGGTGGGATGAAAATTCCTTTTGTGATTACTACCAAACTAAGGGACATACCCTACTACAATCCCGACAACTGAAGAACATCATACAATATTTTTTTGAAGACGAAACCATAGAAGTCAATGGGAAAAAACATACCAAAAATAGTGACCACAAGGTCTTCACAGATCCATTACATGACCATGGGAAAGGAAAGGCCTCTAGTTCGGGAACTACGAATAATACCTCAGCCAATTACACCAATACCAAGTACAACTATAACCAAGGTATGATCATCAATCATATTCGAGCTGCTAACAAAAATATCCATACCATTACCATAAAGAAAAGTCCTGAATGTGTTGTCAATACACACAAAACTAAGATAACCCTTCTAGGTCCTTCATCAGAGCCACAACCATAGTCTTCCAAGCCTAAGCATAATTTACTTGACCAGTTAGGGAGGACCCCAACACAAATATCCATCTTGGAACTATTGACCATATCATCAGATCATCGAGCCATTTTAGACAAAGCCTTGCAAAGCACAATTGACCCCACCAACTTAGATGTCAATCATTTCAAAGAGATGGTAGGATACTTAACCAATTCTCATCATGCTACCTTCTCTCAATAGGATTATTCAACTGAGAAGACCAATCATAATGACCCATTACACCTTGAAGTTCTTGTCCATCAAACCAAAGTCAGACGAATCTTGGTAGACAGAGGAGCGGGGTTGAATCTTTGAACCTTGAAGTTGGTTAAGGCATTAGGTTTCTTAGAAGCATGTGTGGAAACCACTAAGATTATAGTCATTAAGGCATACAATGATGAGGAAAGATCATCTAAAGGAGTTGTAACACTCCCTATCAGGATTGGCCCTATGGTTATGAACACTAGTTTCCAAGTCTTGGACCTCGTCCTTCCCTATAATATGTTACTGGGTAGACCTTGGATACATGCTATGAAAGCCATACCTTCCACCTACCGCCAGTGTCTTAAATTATCGTACAATAGCATTGAGATCACAATCAATGGTGATCCAGATCCTTTCCAATATTGCACTAGCCTACATGAAATACCACAATGATAGGTACTAGTTAATCGAGAGGCTTCATCCTCCACTTTATCCCTGTATGTTGATCCATCAACTCTTTCCAAATCGTATGTATCCCAAACACCATCACCCAATCCTAAGGTCGAGATCCAAGATAAGGGTTGTGGAGAATATCACATGAAAGCATCCTATTGTGTCAGCCAACTGGTTCCTCCTAATTCATACGGTTTACCCACAACATATAGGAGACATTCAATTGTCACAATACATGTCCGTCCTATGATGACATTCACAAAATGGGGAGAGTTAAGTAAAGAAGCTATGTATCAAGAAGATGTCACCTCTTGGTTATATAATGAAGACAATGAAAACCCTACACCGTATATTCAAATATCTAACGATCAATATGGAAAAGGCTTCATGATAATGCAAAGGAAAGGATATGATAGACATAGTGGGTTAGGACTACATCAAAATGGAAGAACTGAACCAATCATTTTCTCACAACGACCAAAATGCCTAAGGCTAGGGTTTCAACCAATTAGGATTGGTGTTCCTAGTAGCTCGACACCATCACAAGAGGAAGTAAGTTCTTTTGAAGACATCGATATATCCCACGAACCATCTAACCTATTCTACTGTGAATCCCCTAACTCAAACGAATATGAATGGGATTCCCTTCCCTCCACTAGCATAATGGACCTAGATAAGCTATTTGGGGAACTTGACCAAATGCTAAATACCTCACCAAAATCAATTGATTCCTATTTTCAAAAGTCCTTGACAAAAGAAGAATGGCTTAAGCTTTATTATTTGGAAACCCTTGATCTTGCCTCTTGGGCACCTAAAGAACCATCTTCTAACGACCTAGCCCTTACAGTGGTCCCACCTGAAAGTCTACCTATCCCTAGGAAAAAGAACAAAAAGGAGTTAGTCCAAAACTTCTGTGACCATGTCAACCAATCTATCCTCACCTTTTTAGTCTCCACATTTGATAACTCCGATGATGACATGCCCCTCGTATATCCCCAACTTATCGATTGGGATCAACAAGGCACCCCCATCTTAAACATATTTGAGAACAATGAAGCAATAGATGAGTTCATGGGATTGTGAGAAGGCATACCTAGAGGTGATCATAAGGTTGGATTTACCATAGACTTAGATAACATGGCATATTTTGGGGAGTCTGTTCACACCTCTAGTCGCAAAACTGAAGACAAAAAGAAAAATAATGAAAAAAATGAAAATGAAAAGTCCCTAGGTGAAAACCAAAAGGTGCCTTTGGATGATGAAACAGTAAAAATAAAGGACGCATCCAAGGGAAAAAACCTCTCTAAGGCACCCATGGATGGAGGTTTGAACATTCTCCTAGTTGCTAAGGAAAAGTCATCAATGTTAGTGGAAGAATCTATCGAGATCAACATAAACACTAAAGATAATCCTCAGGTAATTTAATTTGCAACATCTTTGACATAGACAGAGTAACCAGAGTTTCGTGACTTCTTTACAAAAAGATAGATCAACTTTGCATGATTATATAGCGACATTTGTGGGCTGGATCTTGACCTTATATTGCATAATCTACCATTGCAACCAGGTGTTAAGCCCATCAAATAAAAGTTAAGGAAAATGCATCCACAAATTTCTTTACTAGTCAAAGTTGAACTTAAGAAACTATTGGATGTCGGCTTTATCAGATCAATAGACTATGTAGAGTGGATTTCTTATCTTGTGCTAGTAACGAAACCATCTAGGGGCATCGACATATGTAAAAACTTTAGAGATATAAACAAGGCCATGTCCTAAGGATGACTTCAGAGATATGAGATGATATCCCTCATGGATGGTTTCTTTGGATATAATCAAATCATAATCACACCTAAGGACCAACACAAGCAACTTTTACATGTCCATGGGGAATATATTGTTGGAACATCGTGCATTTTGGGCTTAAAAATGCTGGAGTGACATACCAACGTTCCATGACAACTATGTTCCATGACCTTGTACAGACTCTCATGGAAGACTATGTGAATGATTTGATAGCCAAATCATTGACAAGAGTTGATCACTTGCAAGTCCTATATAAGATATTTCAAAGACTAGAAGCATACAAAGTATGGCTAAATCCAAAAAAATGAGTCTTTGGCGTTCAATCAGGAAAAATTCTAAGATACATCATTTCTAGATGAGGCATTGAAGTGGACCCCGCAAAAGTAAAAGCTATAATGGACATGCCTCCACTAGCCAACATTAGTCAGCTAAGAAAATTACAAGGGAGACTACAGTATATTAGATGCTTCGTAGTATAGTTAGCAGACAAAATACATCCATTCCAACACTTACTCAAAAAAGGGGTACCATTTGTATGGACAACAAGATGCCAGGAAGCTTTTCAAAAGATCAAGGATTACCTACTCACACCACCTATGTTAATGCCACCTACAGATACCTGACCTTTGATACTCTATATTTCAGTAACCCAATTGGCACTAGGAGCCTTACTTGCACAAAATGATGATGAAGGTCATGAAAGAGTAGTGTACTATATCGACCGTACTTTGGTGGGATATGAGCTAAAATATAGTCACATAGAATGTGCTTGTCTTGCAGTAGTTTTTACTACTCAAAAACTTAGGCACTACAAGCTAAACCACCAAACCATGCTAGTCACAAAGATAGATCCTTTGAAATATCTCCTAAGTAAAGAAACACTAACAAGGCAATTGGCCAAATGGGTAATGATACCCAGTGAATATGACATCCATTATGTAGAAAGAAAATCTATAAAAGGACAAGTCATTATTGATTAGCTAGCAGACACACCAATTACCGAAGAGAATCCTTTAGTTGTAGATTTTCCTGATGAGTTCATCTTCACCATTGACAAAAGAACCACATGGAAGTTATACTTTGATGGGTCTTACAATAATCATGATTCAGGAGCGGGTATATTGTTTGTTATAGCAGAAGGTGACACTATTCCTAAGTCATTCAGAATTGCCTTTCCATGCACAAACAACATAGCAGTATATGAGGCCCTTGTAACAGGACTAAAAATGGTAGTCCAATGAAAGATTAAGCATTTAAAAGTTTATGGAGACTCTTAGGTGGTAGTATGATAAGTTAATGATGAGTATGAAACTAAAGATGAGAAACTTTCCCCATACAAGCACATGACAGATAGTTTTAAGCAATATTTTGATAACATCAACTTTCAACAAATACCCCGCATTCAGAACAGGGCAATAGATGCTATGGAAACCGTTGGTTCATTACTGGATATACCTAGCAACATGTCTAAAGTCATGTTTTTGGTAGAACAACTTTTGGTCCTTGCCTTTGATGTCCCAGATTCTACGATGGTGTGTGAACTTATTGGTCCCACTTCCTTATGGTACAAGGATATATATGACTACCTACATGCCCAAATCCTACCCTTAGACTTGTCGAACAACCAATGTAGGACATTTATCTGTAAGTCAAGAATATACCATCATCGAAGATACCCTTTATAGACATGCCTTAGACAATATCTTGTTGAGATGTCTTGGTGTTGAAGAAGCACAAGCAACCTTATGTGCGGTACATGAGGGTATATGTGGATCCCATTCTAGTGGTCCTATGCTAGCCAAAAAGATTATGAGAATAGGTTATTATTTGCCTACCATGGAAAATGACTCATATATCTTCGTCAAGAAATGTTGACAGTGCTAGGTACACAGAGAGTTGATACACGCGCCAGCATAGGAGCTCCATCTGATAAATTCACCATGGATTTTTTCCCAATGGGGACTTGATCTCATAGGTAAGATACATCCTCCATCTTCTAATGACCATAAGTTCAAATTATAACTGCAAACGAATACTTTACCAAGTGGATCAAGGCTATTCCTATGACCTATATTACCGACACACAAATTTCCAAGTTTATCCTAAATTACATAATTTTTTGGTATAGTGTTCCTCAATCCATCATCACTGATAATGCCTGCCCATTTAAAAATCAAGAAGTCTGCCATCTCTATGAAGAATTCCATATCCAACTCCACTTTTCCACTCCTTATTATCCACAAGGTAACAACCAAGTTGAGGCATCTAACAAAACAATCATCTGAATCCTCTAAAAGACTATCAATGATGTTGGTCGTGACTGACATTTACAACTTAATCTTGCCTTATGGGCTTATCGCACAAGCATCTATACTCCCACCGGTGCCACTCCATACTCCTTGCTATTCGGTTCTGAAGCTATCTTACCAATTGAGGTCAAAATTCCTTCCCTAAGGGTATCCTTGAAAGGTCATATTGACGATGGAGAGTATTATGTATCAAGACTGCATGAGTTAGAATTCCTAGATGAGTGAAGACAAAAGGCACTAGATCATCTTCAAGCATATCAAAACCGTCTTTGTTGCAGCTATAATAGGAAAGTTTTGAATCGACACTTTGACATTGGTGACTTGGTCTTAATGGAGAACCCAAAGAATCAAGCATAAAGAGAAAAACTAGGCAAGTTTGAACCAAACTGGTTAGTGCCTTACATTGTTACAGAAGCCTTTGGATCAGGAGCATATCAACTCTCTACCCCTAAAGGAGAACCACTATCATCACCAATCAATAGCCTTCATCTGAAGAGGTTCTATGCATAGCTTTTGAGAGCCTTGTCTTAATCATTAAAAAAAAAAAAAAATAGAAAAATAAACAAAAAATTGTTACATTGATGAAAACCTAGCAAATAGGCATCTTTGTAACACCAATTTTTTTTGAAAAATTAATAAAATAGTAAAGAGAAACAATTCGTCCAATAGTGAAAACCAATTCGGTGGCGCTTTGGATAATCACCATGGTGAAAACCTAGCGAATAGGAACCATGTGTAGTCAACTTTGCTCCTTCATCTACCATCATTCCAATTAGAATTTTCCACCATCACCCATAATAAATGGTTGTCCTTTCCATAATTTGGAACTATTGAAATCAAGTCCACTCTGTCTCCCCACTCCATCCTATTGGTCTTATACCCGACTGGGGGAAAATCCTCGACCTACGTCATTTGGACCTTGCACTAGCTGATGTAATGCCATAATAATGTCTTGAAAACAATCCAAAAATATCATAAAATGTCTTGAAAAAAATCCAAAAACATCATAAAACTCCAAAAAGATAAAAAAATCAAAACATGTCAAAAATCCCCTTAAAAAAAAACAAAGTCAAAGTCAGTTGTGTCAAGTCAATCGTAGACGAGTCGAACTACGTTGCCTCTGCGACTGGGCATAGGCAAGGCCATCACTTGATGCACCCTCGAGGCATTAGGTCCATCTTTCTAGGTTTGTCACATATCACTCACATAAAATTATGACTCATTCTTTATACATCAAAGTCATTGGTCGTGTCGAACTACGAGGTATCTACATGTATAATGTAGGGAAGGCCATCATTCGATGAGCCCTTAGGGCCGCACTAGGTCAGTCTATTAGGTTTTCTCACATTCACTATCACACATGTTAGATATCATCAACTTCAAAAACTCTTTGTCAGCCAATTATGTCAGTCAAAGTCTAGTCAAACTACGAGGTCTCTACGTGTATAACGTAGGCAAGGCCATCAATCGATGAGCCCCTAAGGCCACACTAGGTCAGTCCTTTAGGGTACATTGCATCATTCAACATAACTCATACAAGCTCATCACACACAAACAATAGTCAAAACATCAAGACAAGTCACGCATCAACAAGACAAACAAGTCACTAATGTCATTAAGTCAAACCAAACAAATTGCCAAAATAATCAACTTATGTCTTATACAAGATGTGTCCTTCTTGACAACATACATTATCATTTAGGAAAACAATCATCATAGCCTTATACAGCTTGTCGCATCAATGACATCAGATTCAACGTCTTATATGGTACATGTCTTTCTGAGACCAGGCTTCATCATGCCTTACATAGATAGTCACAAAACCGAAACCAGAATCAATGTCTTATACGGTATGTACCATCACTGACATCAGGCTTTATCAAACAATCTGCTTATCAAACAAACAACAACAGATTAAATTTTGGCAAATATTTTTATTGGATTTTTGACTTTATGGCTTGTTTTGTCTTATCTTTTTATTTGGCTTTGTATTTGATTCCCATTACTAGCTTTCTTGATGATGTCCCACGAAGGATTTAGAAAAGCAAGGATGTTTTAGGACTCTTTTTCTTTGACTGTTGTCTGTCAACTATCTTTTTAATTGGTTTTAAATCCAGGTTACTAGGTTCCTCAAGGATTTCCCATGAAGGATTTAGAAGAGCAATAATGTATCTCAACTATGTATTTTTCTTTGATTGATGTTTGTGGTTTGTCTTGACAAAAAGGCTGGGGAATTTTTTTCCTTAGTATGAGTTAAGTCACCCCTTGTCTGTGACTGTCTATTTTTAGCAAGTGGATGACTTTGTACACCTTGGTCTATTTAATTTCATGGTGTTTACTATCAATTTGTGTCATGTACCACCCAATGATGATTTAATGCAAGGCTTAGTCTGTATTTGGAAAAATATTGAAGATTTTACATTCTTCTAATAATCATTATTAAATACTAACATTTTGAATAATCTACGTTAACATTTTCTTCTATCCTACATAAGGACGGAGTCCTGTGACACACAATTTGTTTTTAGGTAATCTGCATATACATTCATTTTACAACCATCATGCAGACATCGCCATATATATATAGTACACCATACATCTATGCTGCATTTCAAAACAACACAAAAATATGCATATCCATCACATCTAGATAATCATGACATACATGAATTTACCAATCACAAATTGTATATATTATAGATACATCAGCATGGCATTATACATAATAAAATCAAATTGCATCTCATTATCATAAACATAGAATGCATACATAACATTTATAAATACTGGGCATTCAACATCATATAGAATAAATATATCATCACATAGAATAAACAAAAAGTCATAGGAAATAAAACATCATAATGTAAACATCATCATCCATAACATGTGCATGCATAAATAGAACACTGTATAATCATATAAAACACTGTATAATCATGTAGACCACTGCATAATCATGTAGAACACTGCATAATCATATAGAACAACTGCAAATCATTTAATCACCGCAAAAAATGGTAATATATATCGCTGAAAATAAAATACGTGTCATAGTGCAATGCCAGAGTGTATCAATCCAAATGGAGCTCATAGGCTCTATGATCATAATACAATGTCTACAAATATAAACATGTCACTGAGAAGTACTCACACTACTCCCATGTGGATTCTGAGAGGGCAACTGTCGATGAGGTACTCACTATGTAGAAGGAGGCCTGTCATATGGTCCTACCCTAGGTGGTCCCACCACATCATCTATGCTCTGTGAGCAGTTGTGTGACTTGCTTTGATAACTACCACTATGTGCCTATGAATAGCTGGGAGCTCATCTCTCAGGAGGTACCTTTGCCTCATATAGATCTCTATAATATCTCTCCTGATCATCGGCTCTGACTAACTCCCGAGTGAATGCTACTATTGGTCAAGTGCATAAAGCCCTCAACTCAAAAAACCTTCCCTTTGTCTCTTGCCTCCTAGCCACTACCTGATCTCTATCTAGGTAGGCACTATCTCTCTCCATTTGCATCACATCTCGCTCTACAGTCACTTCCCTCACCCTCTCCTCCAAGGCATCTACTTAGGCTTGTAAGTCTGCTAAACTCTAATCCCTAGGAACCTCCTCCTCCTATTGTGGTCTCTCTCCCACCTTTGTATCCCAATCCTCCATTATCCTATCTTGGAGCTCCCTCTCCTGCTCCCCCATCTCCTCCTCCTCCTCCTCATCACGATAACCTACCAACATCCCAAGGGAATCTATCTCCATCTCCTCTCCATCAGACTCCTCCTCCACATGCTCCTCCCCTACGACCTCCTCCATGATATGCTCTACCCCTATCTCTGCCTCCCCTCCTCCACCAAATTCTAACATAGGCACATCATCTCCCTCACCCTCCTCCTTACGGATGAGTGATAATCCACATCCTCTCCTGCCTCTCCTCCCTCGTCATCCATGTCAACGACCTCTCCCACCTCCACCTTTACCATCATCACCTCCGACTCTAGAACCTCTACCACCTCTATCACCACCCCTGCCACCACGTCGACCTCTAGGTCTTGTGCCCTGTCTCTCTACTGGAGCCATCTGATCTAGATTTGTATACAGAGTAGGCCTATGAACTACCCACCAAACATCATATGCTATAGTGGTGCCCAGATCTGCAACCCCACTCCTCCAACCCCACTACATAGGTTGTAAATCCTGAATAATTGTCTCCTCTGTCACCACAGGAATCATAGGCCCCCACAATGGAACCTCTTTCGAATATTGAGAAAAGTTAGTTTTCCCTCGAGGCTCATCCTGAAACTCCCCAAACTATCTTAATACTAAATTTGGTATGTGTCTCTCAATGATATGAACACTCGAAACAATCCTACCAATTAGATAGTGTGTCTATTTGAAAAAGGGTAAGTGCCTATCCTCATCCAACCATCGAGCACAATCCATATAAGGTCTCCAAATAAACTGAACAAGTGTGTCTAGGGCATGTCTCTAGTAACCAGTGTCACCAAAATGACTTTGGGTAATGGTCCTGTTGATGGTGAAAATGACACAAACAACGTTAAACAAAATATTTCTACTCTATTTCTCCTAAAAAAGAAAGACAACATATAGTAGCCTAACTCCCAAGGTCCTGGTAGTTGGTTCTCAACTGTTTGGTGTCACTCAATTGGTCCATGCAACTATAATGTTCAAGGGGCCTTTGTTGGTAATAAGGAATGTAAGAAACATGGATTCATCAATATATACTTCACAATAGGGGGGTTTAAATAAACATAAAAAGATAGATCAGGGCATACATAAGTGAAACATGAATAAAAACTATCTAATATCCAGACATATACTTTCAACAACGATTTTTCCTTCAATAGATCAAGAAAACCATAACATGATGCAATTTACAGAACAATCCATACTATTGCATGCATCTAGGGTGCTTAGTTTAACCATCACAATCACACATCATAATAATTTTAAAATTCAAAAAAGAATAAACTCTCATTCGTTGCTAAAATCATAGATCAACAGACATTAAAAAAGCAATCCATAGATAATTTAATGAAATAACCTTTTAAAATCTGGTTCCTTCTATTGATTCTCATCAAATAAGAAACATTTATCCTTCAACAAACTCACTGGCATATAGATAGGTTATGATTCATTAACCTCATACAGTAAAACTCAATTCCAACATAATACTGTGTAAAAACTCATATTTGTATTCAACTGTAACTAATAATAAAAAAGTATATTTGCAAAGCTATGAAATTCCTAACTCCTACTATCAGGTGGCTAATTCTATTCTCATTAGACGACTCTGACAATATGGTACCCCAAAAGTATATATAGACATACAAAGCATAAAATCCTCTCAATCAAAATTGAGATCCACAATTTTAGGAACTTGGAAACTCAGACCGGTTGATCTCTAGTTCCAATGTTGATCAACCTGTAAAATAGGAGACAATAAAAAGGGGAAAAAGTCATGTGCCCAAAAAGACTGCCATTCATCCTTGTGTAGTTTGCTCCAAAGTATATTCATCAAAACTGGAGAAAACCTGTTGAAGAATATCTATATCCGGCCCATCAATCCAGCTTTCAAATTTTATTCTCTTTATCTCTGCAGCAACAAACTCTTTCATGTCCCTCAATTTTGTCAATTCCCTTCTTGCAACCTTTACTTCTTCCCTGATATCCATCAATCTATCTAATAGTAGATCTTCTCCATCATCTTCCTTTTGCATAACCTCTTGAAATCTACTATCCCATTTCTCTTTTAACTAACTTAGAGGTAGACCCTCCTTAAGTGGTATATCAACCTTAACTAGAAAAGCTACAACAACTTCTATTTCATCAAGTTGTCCATTCAGATCCTTACTAGCATCCTGAACTTCATTCCTATGCTTATATATAAAATCAGATCTAAGCCAGATTATACTAGAGGCCTTTTCCAAGAAATCTGCATTGTCTTCCTCAAGGATTGACTTCTCAAGAAGAGTGAACCTTGGAAATTTATTGATATCTTTTATCTTCTAGACATATCCCCTATATTCTTCCTCCTATTGTTCCAATGTTTCAGCATGGTGCTTCATTCCCTCTATTAACTCTAATGCTTTCTCATGGATCTCAAAGCTACTTCCTAGCACCTCACCTACCTCCTAGTTAGGCTTATCCATCCATCTATCCATCATCCCAACCTTATTCTTTACTTGCATCAGATTATCCACCTCTCTTTTGCTGAGCAAAATTGGTGTTTCTAAGGCAACAATTTATTGTGATCTAGGAGCAGAAACATCCTTCAAAAAGGTGCGCAGCTCATCCAATTGAGATTTGAGCTCATCCTTTCTCTACTTTCCCTTTATCATCCTTGACTTGGTGGATGATGCTACAACATCAATCAGGTTCATTTTCTGATTTCTTGTAGGCCTTCCCAAATTGACAGTGCCTAATTAGTAATCAGTGACCTGCATATCTCCCATATCTTTATCCACTACTGGTATTGCACATTCTGCAATAATTTACCCTATCTCAGTTAGCCTTGTGGAATGAAGAATCCTAGCCTTCTTCTTGGGTCTCTCTTTTTCAATTTCTTTCATCATGTCATCCCAATTAAGAGGCTATGGGGGAGCTATTAGTTTCTTTTGAAGATGAAGCTTCAACCAGGTAGGAGCACTCATAGTAGTAGCCATTACAGTAGAAGAGGAGGTAGCAGTTGTAGAGGATAATGATTGTAGTATATGAACCCTAGGTTGAGAATCAACCTCTTGTACATTTTATTGTTCTTCCTCTACATTCTCTTTTATAAGTTTTTCAGCTTCTTCCTTATCTTTTTGCTCTTGTACCCTCTTATCTTCTTGTTCCCTTTTCAATCTATCTTCCTCCAACCTCTTCTCCTCTAGTAATTTATTTCTTTCTTCTTCCAAAACCTTAAGTCTATCTAAAGCTTCCTTCTCCTTTTGTTGTTGCTTAGCCAGCTCCTCAACATATTTTTCCTTTTGTACGCTCTGCTTCCTCCCTTTTCTTGTAGGCTTCTTCAATTATTTTGAATTTGGCCTCAAGGGCTTTTCTTTCTCTTCTTTGCTTCACCTTTTCTTCCTCTAGCTCATGTATCTTCTGCACCATCTCCAACTTGTCATTTTCTTCCTTTGTCTTGAGCTCATGTTCCCTTTGTTGCTGCTGCTTGATTACTTCATCAACTCTCTGATTGGCATCCAACTGCTATTGTTGAAGCACTACATTAGCTTGTGCCTTAGCATCTATTTCCTTTTTCTTTGCTATAGCTTCGACATGTTCCTTTGCATTTGAAGCTTTCTTTACTTCTCCAAACAATGCCCATTGGTCTTCCTCTATTAACACATGCTCAGTTTTCTCTGAAGGCATCTCTTCCTGTGTATCCTTTTTTGATAAAGTCTCATCGGAATCTGTTTCAATATCATGAATCTCCATTTCTACTTCCTTTCCCTTCAAGGTTTCAGCTATATCATGGAGAGTCCCCCTAGGCATCTCTCCACTGTGTTTCTCTGTAGGAGGGACTTGAGCAGATGATTCACCCATCACTGATGCTGAAGCCACATGTCCTGTTGGGACATCCTCTTCATGTGTCCGGAGAAAATCTTGGGTTGGATCTTCAAGCTCAAATTCCTCAACATCAAGAGGGAAGAATTCCAAAGGTTCCTTGGGAGGCATTTTCCTCTTAGTTCTCTTATACCCTTGCCCTTTTTTCAAAGTTGGACCCCCAGGAGCTTTGGCTCTGAGCACAACCCATTGGATACTCCTATCCAAGATTGGTCTTCCTATCTGTTTGATTTCAATTGTCTCCTCAGCATCCCAATCCACCGAGTCCAAACTCTTAGTACCTATGTTCAATGCCTCATATGAAGGATCCAACACTACTCCATCATCTGTTAGTGCATCAGGAACATCAACCTTCATCCCAAATTCCACCATAAGTGGGACATACAACCTTTCATAATTTCTCTTCCTGAGGTCATATTCATCTTGGAGATCACTCTAGAAGTCCTCCAACAAGTTGAAATGTCTATCAAGGATTGAAGCAAGCAAATAATTCATCTTTTTCTTCGGATCAAAGTGCTTCCGAGCAGTATATAGGCCCAATTTCAAATGTATCAACTCACTACAAACCACCTTAGCTCCCACAAGGTGTGGGCAACTATACTCACCCAATTGCATTGGGAAATTTTGACAACCTGGTTTATGTTTTATTCAAAACCTGACATTGACCCCCAAAGCTTGGTAAACAAACTCCATTAAGACTATTATGTTGTTGCAGCACCTGGGGAGCAAGTGAGGATGACCCTCAAACCCAGCTAGCCTGAAATAAGTAAATTTGGGGTACTGGATATACCAACACCCCCATTCTATAATGAATGCAATGGCCTCCTGGCTTAGTCTATACCCTGCATCTCCATTAAGCTGGTTAATAACCACATACAAAAATGCATCATTAACTCTTCTAAAATGTAACTCATAAATTTGCAGGGACAACTGGTTATAATGGTTCCAAAATTTCTTTTGCCCATCAAATTCTCCCAATACTCCTACTCTGTTTAATCCTAGAAAGATGCCTCCCCTTGCTGTTGTATAGACAAAATAAGAGGTCATAAAGAAGATCTTAGTTTCCCTTACTCTGATCAACTGATCATGTATGCTATCTGAGACAATCATAGGCCAATCAAATTGCTACCTGCCATCCAAGATTTTCTGAATGAATGGAAACATCCATTCCTTAAAATGTAAGGCATCCCTCTTTCCAAAGACTCTAGACAACATCATTAAAATATCTGCTACCTCTTTATAGAATTTTGCCCTTTTTGGCTAATCTGAGCTTTGTTAGGGACTTCTTCTATGTTCTTAACCATTTTTGTTTAAGTAAGCCTTATTGGTATCCTTGTGATTGCTATACATCTCTAAAGCTCTTGCCTCATTAAGCTATGCAAGACTCTTTGGATTAGGGACACTAAACATAAATTGAAACATTTGAGGAGTCAAGTCTATGATCACATTATCTTGTGAATCTACACATTGTTTGGTGGCTGGATTGTAAGCTCCAACTGCTATCATTATCAATTCAGGGCATTGAATTGATAGAGGAAACATAGTGATGTGAGCCAAACCAGACTCAACTATCCTTTCAGTTCTCCCTGTCACCTCCTCAAAAAATATCTCCAAGTACAACTCCTCATAGTTAAATGGACACAGATTTGTGTTAGTTATATCGGCCCAATCAGATTCCACCTTGCTAGCAGTGACAACAAGACCCTGATGAATATACCTCAAGGTATAAGGGAGCTATTCCAGTTTAACCGTCTTAGGCTTAGTTGCTGCCTTCAAAGTTTTTGCAGGATGACTCCTCTGAGAAGCCTCTCTTGATGCTCTTGACATCCTTTAGCTTCCTACAATAAAACCTTAAATTAGATCTATAAGAAGTATAACAAAAACATGATTAGAGATCCTACCCTTCCATACATACCGGAGGTGGAACTAGGCAGAAAACATCCTAAAAAGTATCTCTTAAAAACATTGCTGGGATCAGGACCAGAATAGGCATTGAGCTTGTAATAATAATATGGTGGGATTGGAGTCAGAGTTGGGATGGTAACCGGAATCAAAATTAGAACGAGAACTGATTTGGCTCCATGAAGAATTTTCAATTTTATGTTCGGTTCCGGTTCCGACTCTAGATGAGCTATCAATATTTTGAAAGCCTATTTCTTACTACAAGTGGAGTCAGAGCCGGAATGAAAATGGTAATCGATACTTATTACAAAACAAGGTTGAAGATTGAAATTGATTTCAATCCCGATTCCACTCAAAATAATTATGACGTCACAAATAATTTTAACAAGATGACGAATAACATCATAATCTAAAGACAAGGTCATATAAAAAAAGAAGGGGCTTAAAAATAATCTATATGAGATCATCCCCATATGAATGAGAGAAACTATAATAATTAGGGCATCATGTTATGGTTTAAACAAAAATGCGCCAAGAACCCTAATTTACAAACCCTCGACTTCAAACAATTAGGGCAAAAATTTAACCCTGTTCAAACTAATTAGATCGACTTGTAACATAACTTCTAAGAAAAATGATAAATCAAGAAACCCTACCAACGTAAAGCAACAACCAATTATGTCATTAAAAACATAGGGCATCATAGTACATTCACGATTAAAACATGAAAACAACCGTGACAAAATAAACAAACGAGAAACCAAAAATAAAGAAAGGAAAAACGAAAATGAGAAAACATAACAAAAGAGAAGAAAAATGAACAACATGAACTCGCAAGAAAACTGAGAGTCACGAATTCATGAGAAACTAATGACCGAACAAAATGACATGCAAAAAAAATGAAAGAGAAGAACATAAACCCTACCTCCAAACGCAAATAAATAGGTTAGCCCTCTGATGTGATTCCACATGTAATTATCTCCCTTTCAATCGAATCATACGCCCAAATGCTCCACTGCAGCTCTGGTTCACCCTTAATCTTTTAAACAATGCTGATAACGTCAATTCATCCATAATTAAGGTTAAAACTACAGCTTCATACGTGCATGGCACCTATAATCAATGCCATAAATGCTGGAGATCAGAGTCATAACTATAGAGGGAACTGGCACATTACTGCCGTACGACTTCAGTAAAGTCAAACAACAAAACGACGGGAGCAAAATCAGAGTGGGAATTGATTTAGAAACTTTATCCAATTTTGAATCCGGTTCCCATTCCACCATCGGTTCCGCCAACAAAGAAGAAAGTGAAACAAAAGACAAAATAAAAACACAAAGACTGAGATGAGAAAACCCAACACAAAATCCTAAGTCTAAACAAATAGACCAAAAGGCGGAGGCGGAGAAAGAATGAACCTTTATTTCTAAACCCTAAATAACTTCAAACTTAACTTCCACTCCGGCTCCGGTTCTGACAAAGACAAAACTAAAGACCACAAAAAGACCATCGGGACCGGGATCAGAATGAAATCTTTGAAACAAGTTTCAAAACCCGATTTTGTTTCAGTTCCGATAGAACAAACAAAAGAAAAACAAAGTGTTGGAAAAGAATAACTCCAAACTTTGTTTGAAAAACAAACAAGGACAAAAATAAAAAGGGGGAACCATTTTGACCAAGGAAAAAGATGGGGTGGTTATGCAAGGCATAACAAATGGTGACTCGGCTGGGAAAATGGTTTACCCATTTTCAAGACACCCAAAAAAAATTCAGTCACCCCAAAACCACTTGGCTTATGAAGCATGCTAACTTGAATAAGATCAGATATATAAGATAAGATTGAGCTAGAATCTCAGATGTATGTGCTCATGAATATTTCTAAATCAGAGTGTGTGCATATATTGTGCATCATTCTTTATAGATACTTTCTCTACTCCTGAACAACTATACCTAAGATTCAAATTACATAGATTGAGTCCTTTAACTATCATGCAATGAAATCCTGGGTATTGCTCCGCTGCTAGACAGGAATCCATAGCCTCGATAGAGATACTTGATTCACCCATTTGATATTGAGATTGCCTTTTCTTTCTTTCTTTTCTCCCTTTTTTTACTTAAGCTTCACTTGTAGAAATCTTTTATGAAATTTCCTCAATACTTAGATACAATTGGTCTGAAATGTGGGTTGAGAACTACAATGGATTTCATGATAGTCTTGAAATCAGATTTTTCACTTGAATCAAAAGGTAAAGCGACCCTAAAATAGATAGGTATTCACTTAGGTAGATGTTATCTATTTTGGTGACAGATTTTTTATCATAATTCATGAGATATTCACAATGTATCTTCTACCCCTAATAACTTTTCAAACCAACATTAGAATGGTAATAAAACATGAGTTTCAGAACGAAATAATTTTCAAAGATGCTAATGAAAATACCTAAACCAATTTCTCTCCTAGTGCGTGTAGAATACTTTGAATAATGACCCCTTGTCTTGAGATGCAAAAAAATGAAGATCCCCAACGAAACAAGACAAAACAAAACAAACAAACAAAAAAAATAAAAAAAATAAGGAAAATAAAAACTTAATTACATATGATATAGTATAATATATTCTTTTAAAACATCAGACCTTTCATGAACAAAAATAGTTCTTGAGAAAGTAACCATTAATTGGCAATGGAACTGGCTCTCTTGTTAAGGTACTTAAATGAAAAGCATTCTCGCCTAGTATCTCAACCACTTGATATAGACCTAACTAGAGTCTATCAAACTTCTAGTGATCTCCCTTCTTCTCTCTGGATTTATCCCATAGTAGTAAAAGATCTGATATCCTAAAGGCTTTTACCTTGGCCCTTTTGTCAAACCAATGTTTGACGACAGCCTGATGCTTAGAGAATTTCTGTAAAGCAGCATCTATTTATTCCTCCATGTTAGGCAAATTAAGTAATTTGACCTCGATCCTATCATCCTTGGTATAAAATTCTTGTATAAAATTAAGAACAGGTATTTGTAAATGGATCGAGAAGACTGGATCTTGGCCATAGACTAACTTAAAAGGAAAATTTCCTAGAGCTACTTTGATTTGGGTTCGATCTACCCATAGGGAAAATCTCAACTGGGTGTGCCAGTCCCTAGGATTGTTTTCTAACAAATTTCTTATTACTTCCAACAGGTTTTTAATAGTGGAATCAACCACTCCATTTCCCTGAGGGTAGTAATTCGATGAATACTTCAAAATAATTTTATGTTCATAAGCCCATTGAATGAATTCAACTGAAGAAAAACTAGGGCTATTATCACATACAAGAGCAAATGGAACTCCAAAGCTGGTGGTGATGTTCTCAGTCAAAAATTTGATAACCACCTTTGTGGTGCTATTTGAGCAAACGACCTTACCTCATACACTGGTTGCAAAGACATTGCTGGATTTCTTTCCCTAGGTGCAGAGGTTTGGCATACATGACACGTTCTGACATGTTGGTGTGCAGCCCAAATTACATAAGGCAAATAATAGCCTGATCTAAGAATCTGATGAGCCAAAGAATCCGTAGATCCATGCCCTGTACCATGTCTTCCATGGAACTTAGAAATGGCATGTTTTTCCTCTTGCTGATCCAAGCAGTGTAGGTAAATCCCTTGAAAGTTTTTTCTATAGATAGATCCCCCTTTAAGCATGTAGTGAGCACTCTTCATCCTCAAAGCTCTTCTCTGAGTAGCATTCATTCTTTCTGGACATCTATTATTGAGGAGGAAGAAGAGCAAGTCTATGTACCAGGGATCCTTAGTAAATGATTGGACAGTGTACTACTGACAAGTGATATTCTTGTCCACATCTGCCATTGCTTTTGATAAACCCTACCCTCGGACAAGTTTCATCAGATGAATCTTTAAGTCAAACTCTTGTAGAATAGCCATCCACTTTCCTCTTCACTCTCCCAATTCACTTTGCATCAGGAGAGACTTCATAGCTGAATCAGGAACTATGGCCATTACCAATGCAAAGGCTTGTTTCTCCTAGGGTAGGTATCTAACTTCTATATTCTTAAAAGGAGAGCTCATGAAGGTGATAGGTCTTTCCTCTACCCCACCTCTTCATTGTGTTACGATAGTTTCACATGAATGGTCAGAGATAGCTGCACATGAATGGTCAGACATGAAAGAATAGATATAAAAAGGCCTTAAATAATCTAGGCTAGTTAAAATAGGTGCCTTAGATATTGACTATTTGATCTACGAGAAAGCAGATTTAGTCTCATTGCTCCATTCTATTTTTGCTTCTTTCTTCATCATTTCATTGAGGGGTTTGACAATTTTTGCAAACCTTGTTATAATTTTTCTAACAAAATTAATCTTTCCAAAGAAGGATCTCATTTCTTTCTTGCTGCCTAGCCTTGTCAATTTCAAGATAGCCTTCACTCGATCAGGGTCTATGGATATCCCTTCTTCTGATATGATGTGACCTAAGAGTTTCCCTTCAGATACTCCAAACACACACTTTTTTGGATTGAGGGAGACACCATGGCTTATACATTTCTTGAGAAACTTTTACAGATCTGCAACATGGTCTTCCAAATTCTTGGAGAAGATGGTTAAATTATCCACATAAATAATTATACACTTTTCTATCAAACCTTTGAAGGATACATCCATTTCCCATTGAAAGGTTGCTCCAGCATTGATAAGACCGAACAACATCCTCTGATAGGAAAATGTGCCCCATTTGGTGGTGAAAGTGGTCTTCATTCTATCCTCATGATTGACAAGGACCTAGTTGTACCTAGAATAACCATCTAAGAATGACATCATCTAGGACCCATTAACCTTTTGTAACACTTCATCAAGAGAAGGTAATAGATAATTATCTTTCTGAGAGGCTTTATTTAGATTCCTGAAATCAACACATAATCTGATTTCACCATTTTTCTTGCATACAGGAACTAAATTTTCCACCCACATAGAATGTCTAACAGGAAAGATTATTATTGCAAATAGGAGATTTTGTACCTCCTTCTGGATCAGGGGCTCAATCAAAGCATTGACCGGGCGTTGTTTCTAACGGAAGGGCTTGGCTTCTGGCTTAAGAGGTATAGTATGAGTGATCACCGAAGTGTCAAAGGTCCTTAAGTCATCATACCCCCAAGTAATGGCTACAATTTTCTACCCCAAAACTCTGGCTATTTTCTATTTAACTTTTGTAGGATAGGTTTTCGATATGAGAAAATTTCTTTCAGGGCCCGAGTGAGTCAGATTGACAGATTCATATTTCCCTCCTTCACTCTCTGTGGGCACCCTCTGTCGAGCCCATGGATCAAAATCAAATATTCTCTCTAAAGCTACCATCCCTTTTGGAATGCTATTGCTCTTTAGCTCCAATATCCCTTATGCACCACCATTCTCCGGATCCCAATCTCCCTGATCTCTTTTAGATTCATCTATTATCTTCCCTTCAAAGACATCTAAACTTGCTAGAAAGGCCAATAAATGTTAATTGTCATCGAATACCTGAAAATTTTGGACATTATCAGGGACAGCTGAGATAGAAATTAATTCAACTAAAAATCTCTTTAGATTAGGGTCTTGCATGGGTTCCAAGGTGCTAGCAGCAATGACAAGGGCATCTGCAATTTGATTAGCTTCTCTAGGGATCAGAGTAATCCCAAAAGCATCAAAGTCTTCAATTAAGTTCCAAACTCTGTTTCTGTACGCAGCCAATATTTTGTTATGACATGTATACTGGCTATGTACCTATTTTATGATCACTTCAGAATCCCCCATGACCATGAGAGCAATGACCTTCTTTTTATGAGAAAACATAAGTCCACGAGCAAGTGCTTCATACTCAACCATGTTGTTTATGTAGCCAAACTACAACCTATAAAATGCAAAGTAAGTTTTCCCTTTTGGGTTGGTTAGTTCGATCCTTGCTCCACTTCTTGCCTTGGATTTGGAGCCATCAAATTTAAAACTCCACAATTGGTCTTTAGTTGGGAGTTCATTCTTTTTAGGGATGATAGGGGATGACTTACTTAGGATATGTGTCAGCTCAAACTTTTTCTAGTCACCAAAAATTGACTTGGGGCAAGGCTCACTTGAAGACTTTTCTATATTCATAGCTTGCTCAAGAATTACTTCCTGGACAACTCCTTAGATCATATTGCATTGTAATTCATTTTTTATTAATGCCTTGGGCATTGGTAGAGTATCTAGTGCAGGTGTATTGGAAAAGAACTAAGACACCTCAATCTCTTCTTGAATGTTGGAGCATAGAACCTGAGCTTGATCAAACCATGAGGAATCTTCCTCTTGAGGAAGGCTAGTCCTAGTGAGAATGGTAGCATCCTTAACTTTAAAAGAAAACTCATTGATGGGTGTTTGGGGTTTTTCTTGACATATTTGTTGAGGCTAGCCTATATGATTTAAGATATCTAGGCATGGTAGGCATGTTAACTCCGAATGATTGTGATAATGAATCCTACACCAATTAGGAAGCAATAAACTACTCAAATCAGTTTCTTCTCCTAATACCAGCCTATCTTGTTGCAATTTCCTTATTAGAACTTGTTGGTTGATGCAAATCATTGGGTCACTGTGTTCTAGGGGCAATGTATCCTCAGGATTGAGTACAAAGAAGGTTAGGACTTCCTCTCGCTTGTAAACTCCTATCTCAGTCTTAAAATATGATACTTCATTTGGAGCATCATATTCTGTAATCATATGCTTGAGCCTTGGTTCAATCTCAATCCTTATCTGCATTGCTACCCCCTTCCAGGGTAGCCACATGTGAGAGAAATCCAAGGACAAATATCCCCCAATAATTTTCATTATCTACCAACTTAGGAGCATACCATACATCTCTGGGATGTCAGCCACTTGGATACCTATGTAGGTTTGGATCCTTGGATCTGATCCAACCTGTACATGCATGTTCTTTAGTTCTCCTACAACATTGACCTCAGTTTTGTCCAACTGGATCACTTTATTATTGGTCAGGATAGGATTTAATCCTAACTTCTTACATATTGAAAAGGGCATAACATTACCCAATGCTCTAGAGTCCAATAAACAGTTATGCAAATTCTTTCCAAAAATCCTTAAACTTAAAAGAAAAGGTGGGGTACTGGTCTTACCTTTATAGATGGCTGCATTTGTCTCCTTCACTGGAGTCACTTTACCTTTTCCCTTTAAGGGGTCTGCCTCCTCCAGGGCCTTCAATACCACTTCACGTTGAGTCGGGCACCATTTCATAATGTCAAAGAATGATAATGATGTTCTTTGTCTTTGTAGTTTTGCAATAAAATCAAATTTTGAATCATTCCTCACTTGATATTTAGGAAAAGGAGGTGGATTACCTCTATTATGAGGGTCAAAAGGTCCCTTTGGTGGCGGTGGGTTATTATCTGCATTTTGGGTAGGTGGGACCATGTTGTTTGGGGGTGCAGATGTAGTAAATGGGCCCTTATTCTGATTTCTCAGGAAGTGACCACCTTTGGACTGGAAGGCTTGGGCATCATACACAACCTCTTCTAACTCCTTATTTCCCTGCATGGGAAATTGGTATTTCTCTTCAATAGTCTCAAAAGTCATAGCAGTACTTACTGACCCATTATCCTAATTGGAATTTTCTGCTAGAGGATGGGAATCACCTTGCACAATCTTTACCATTTTCTCCATTTTTGGACAATTAACCTCAGAATGTGTTGCAGTATCGTGTAGTCTACACCAATTATTCATGAAATTAAGGTCAACCACATTAGCAGTATGTGATCTATCCTCACCTGACTGATAATTATGGGAAACTCCCCCATTGTTAGGTCCAGTATTCCACTGCCTATTGCTATTGTTGGACCTCTAGTTATTTCCTCTGTTCTGATTTTGGTAATTTTGATTAGAGGAGTTCTGATTCTGGAAGTTCCGATTGGTGTTCTGATTCACATTCTGATTGGAGTAATTCCCCTGGTTGTTGTAACCTCCCTGGTTCTGATGATTCTGGTTTTGGTTGTGGGGAGGGTTATGCCTAAGCTGTGCCATATCATTAGACATTTGAGATAGAGTCTTTTTGCGAGTTTCTACCTCATTGGTTAGTTGAACAGTTTGTTGATTTTGTACATTCTGCACTATGGATGGGGAATGAACATGCGTTGATCCTCCCACTTGTTGTTGGTGATTTTGAGCTTGTTGGGAAGAATCTTGCATGCCATTACCAAAAAAGGGCATGGTAGGTGGGGCTTGCAACTTAGACACAGGTACGTATTGGGAGTAAGACATCCATGGGACCATATTGAACAATGGTGGGTTAGGCATTTGATAACCCATGGGAGGGAGAGCTGCTCCTAAACTTCCTGATTGCAGACTTATCTGTTGTTGCAATTTAATGGCTAGATGATAAAATTTAGTCAAAGAGTCAATCTCATTGGTAGCATAGGTTCTCTGCAAGAATAAGCCAATCAAGGGATCAACAACTCTTAAATATGCCTGAATGAAAATATTCTCATCCACTAAGTAAGGATCTTGTAGCCTGCGAAACATCCTTTGGAATCTAGTGTTAAATAGAGGCAGTGGCTCATGATGTTCTTTTCTCATGGTGGCAAACTGATGAAATAGGATGGCAGGGTCTACGTAGACCCAAAACTGATTAATGAATGCATTTTCTAAATCTATCTAGCCCAGAATAGATGTCCAAGGCATATTTAAGTACCAGTTATATGCCATGTCCCCTAAAAAATAATGAAACAATCTACATACCACCTCCTGATGAGCCAATTGAGCACGGGTACAAGTATTCTTGAACGCTTGTATATTCTCCTTAGCACTTCTTGATTCCCCATGCATGTACTTAGGATAAATTATTTTTGGATTCTTTGGTAGATCACGGATTCCCCCTGGAATAGTCCCTAGCAGAGAGGGGTTATTCACAAAGTAATCCATGGGTAGGATTGGTTGAGCAGGTGGTGGTGATATAGGTCGAATTGGTGGTGACACTGGTCTAACTGGTGGTGGTGATATAGGTCGAACCGGTGGTGATATAGGTTGAACTAGTGGTGACACTGGTCTAACCGATGGTGGTGATGGTTGGACTAGGGGTGGTGTACGTGGATTTGGTTGAAATCTAGGTGGAGTAAGCGGTGGTGGCAACAGTGGGATCAAAATTCTATGAGAATGGGGTCTAGGTCTAACCAGGGTTTGGAGTTCTAGTAATGGTTCAGGGTCATTAGAGGATCTAAGAATCCTCTCATACTTTTCTGGTGAGAATGACCCAATCTGAGCTAGTTTGTTCCTTCAAGGCCCTCCTTCTAGCACTAGATTTGTTGATGGTGAAAATGACACAAACAATGTTAAACAAAATATCTCTACTTTATTTCTCCTGAAAAAGAATGACAATATATAGTAGCCTAACTCCTAAGGTCTTGGTAGTTGGTTCTCAATTGTTTGGTTTCACTCAATTGGTCCATGCAATTGTAATGTTCAAGGGGCCTTTGTTGGTAATAAGGAATGTAAGCAACATGGATTCATCAATCTATACTTCACAATAGGGGGGTTTAAATAAACATAAAAAGATAGATCAGGGCATACATCAGTGAAACATGAATACAAACTATCTAATATCCAAACATATACTTTCAACAATGAATGTTCCTTGTATAAACTAAGCACCCTAGATGCATGCAATGGTATGGATTGTTCTGTAAATTGCATCATGTTATGGTTTTCTTGATCTATTGAAGGAACATTCATTGTTGAAAGTATATGTTTGGATATGAGATAATTTTTATTCATGTTTCATTGATGTATGCCCTAATCTATCTTTATTTATTTATTTAAACCCCCCTGTTGTGAAGTATAGATTGATGAATCCATGTTTCTTACATTCCTTATTACCAACAAAGGTCCCTTGAACATTACAGTTGCATGGAACAATTGAGTGACACTAGACAGTTGAGAACCAACTACCAGAACCTTGGGAGTTAGGCTACTATATGTTGTCTTTCTTTTTTAGGAGAAATAGAGTAGAAATATTTTGTTTAACACTATTGTGTCATTTTCACCATCAAAAAGTCCTCGCAAAACATAAAACATATGGGGATCTAGCATCTAGATCCGATTTCACTGGGGGATGAAACATAGCAATGTGTTCCCACACCTAGATCATCAACAAGGTAGTACCACAAATCATCAACTGTGCATCTCCATATGCTATGTCATGTAAATGAAAATATAACATGGCTAGTAAACATGGGCCCCATGCATATACTACCTGATGCTCTAGCATCCCAACGAGCGTCTCCCCCCACCTAATAGGAAAACCATGACCTCAACGGTTAGGAAGGACAATCCTGGCAATCTATGTACATAGCATACAATCAATCCTCCCATATCTCTCTGCTAGTACATGCCATATAATCTCATAGTGCTTGATACCGAGTTGTATAATGTCATCATAAACATAAAACTAGGAAATCTCACTATATACTCTCTAGGTATCATATAACACTCTCTCACCCCTAATAGGCAATCTCAAAATCCTATATACATCCTCTAAAGTAACTATCGCCTCTCTAGTAGGTAGATGAAAAGAGGAGGTCTCAAAATTCCATCGCTCATAGAGAGCAGTTAACATACCTCTGTTAGCCCGAATAGTGGGCATAGTGCAAAAATGATGTAGCCCTAAACTCCAAATCAACTGTGTCTCTGCACTCACCAACTGGTCTTGCAGCTCATAAGTGGTCGACCTCGATTCTCGGGTGTATGTAGGATCCAATACGGTCTGCAAATGCATCAAAATACTTTGTGTCAAATGTACAAAATATTCATTTTTTTTACATCACACAGAGAAAATTTATCAAAAAATTGATAGACAGATATGTCGTTTTAATAACAAATGGGGTGCAATTTTTCACATGCATCATTATAATTTGCACATGCATTGTACAAAATCAAGTGCATCATTTAAACATGCAAATGCATTGTTTTAATACAAATGCGCCACACAACTAATCATGCCTACCTATTGTGTCGCCAAAAAGTGAGGACTTTGACACTTTTTGCTCATTTGGGCCTCACCCTATGGATTTTGGACCCTTTTCAATCTATTTTTACACCTTTTCAAGCCTTGTGACGAAGTGTTGTAAATGAATTTCATGATCTCCTAGGCTTGTCATCACTTAATCAACCCTTAATGACCCCTTAATACACTTATAAGTCCAAATTCAGTGTGTTTTATGAAGACAATTTTGAAGAACATAAATAATTACATAATAATTACTAACAACTACTTAAAAATGCCTAGGTTGACTAGGTCACCACCTTGGGTGACCTAGTCCCATGTGGTTTAAAATTTGAATTAAACTTAATTTCTGTTAGGATTTTGGTCTTTAAAACCCTAAGGTCGACTTATATATGAGGTTATTTTGGGAAAATTAGGGCATAACTTTTATAAATAAGCTCTAAAACCCTAATTCCTCATTATGCACCATCCATTTTTTCCTCTCTCACACAACTCTTCACTCCTCATCCACTTCTTCTTCTCAATCAAGCTAGGATTTCACCTTCCAAGTCAACAAGACATCATTTCTAAAGCATTCAAGGGCTGATTGTTGCAACAACACAAGACCTCTCATCATGGCAAGGTAACTTATTCCATTACTCCATTGTTTCATATTCATGATTTACATTTTTGTTTCATTTCGGTTTAGTTGCCTAAAAGCAGTTTGACTAAGGAAAACCCCTAATCTCTAAAGATCAACATTTTTCTCTTTCTTGCCTTGTGTTTTTGTAGATTCAGGTACTTTGAAGATCATTGAAGACCTTGAAGACTTGTTGAAGACCTCTCCTTGCTTGCAAGGTCAAATCATCCACCAAAAACCACTCTCAGGTCCGAATATCAAAGTTTCAGAAGTAGGAAACTATGAAGAACTAGGGTGTAAACCTAGGGCTTCCATTTCCTTTTCAGAAAATCCAAATTTCTTGAAGAGGATTGCTCCTTTTGTGGTTTTGAAATTTCTAGACACCTACTCGGTAGAAACCGACTCTAGACCATTTTTTAGGAATCTAGGACTAGGTCACCCAGATTGGCACAAGTGTCCCTTTTAGCTTTTGCAATATTTTCAACATCATTCCAGACCTCCAATAGATCTTTCTTTCAATCCTAGGTGCACACATTCTAACCCTATCATTTATTTACAGTTTAGTGTATGTTATTAGTTCATTTTGTATATATCTGCATATCTTAGTGTGTATTCAAACATAGTTTCATTTCATAGTTTATTAGCTTCATAGTTACATTTATAGTTAGTTTACATTTTTTTTTTTATCACACTTAGATAGACACATATCACATGCCTCACAACTCCCAATCCAATCCTCTTTGAATGAGCACTAACAACTTATCATTAGGTGAAAGAGAGACCATTCATCCAAAAGTTAGCTTCTAGGGTGAGAAACCCTAGAAGCTCATTGGGGAATCCTCTTTCCCTTCTTGCATAACTTTTTGGTGGTTCATTTTGGTGAACTCGACATCCTTACACCCTTCCTTTCTGGTTTAGAGTCCAAATTGCATTACATGTTGCATTAGTGAAGTTGAATCATAGGGTTTCCAAAGTTGCATTAGTGAAAGTGCATTCTAGGTTGCATTTTTGCATTTAAATCATTGCACACTATCTAAAATTTTGCATTTTCTTCTTAGAGTAAAGGTCTTAACTTAATTATGTTGATTAAGTTACCTTTATTCCCTTCTTAAGATTTCATGTTAGTTTGCATAAAGTGACATTTAATAATTATATTAATTATTAAATGTTATCCTATTAGGGTTTTTCCTATTAGGGTTTTATTAGGGTTTGCATGATCTCCTTTTTATAAGGATTGATCTCATTGTAGTTCATATCAATTCATTTTAATTCTCTTTGATATATACATTTTTAGTTTTTAGAGAACCCTTGCTTGTTTGTCTCTATCTCTTCTTTTGTGACAGGTTATTTGCGTGCAGGAGATCTTTGGGGTTTGTGGTGTTGTATTTTCTCAACTCCTACAAACCTGACATCCTTACACCCTTCCTTTTTAGTTTAGAGTCCAAATTGCATTACATGTTGCATTAGTGAAGTTGAATCATAGGGTTTCCAAAGTTGCATTAGTGAAAGTGCATTCTAGGTTGCATTTTTGCATTTAAATCATTGCACACTATCTAAAATTTTTGCATTTTCTTCTTAGATCTGCAATATACAACACAAAAACCACCTGTACCCATCAAAATTTTCTTTCAAAACTCAAAAAAATCACCAGGAGGACTAGGTTGCCATCCTGGGTGACCTAGTCCTTTCAGGGTTCTGAAACTGCCCTCTACAGAGCTAAAAACCTTGTTTTTAGGCCTCTGTTTGGTGCCATTACCTACCTGTATCAATAGGTTGTGTTTCTGTTAACTGTGCTTTATTAAAATTAGCAAAAATTAGCTCATTTCATGCATTATACATTTTCTATTTTTCATTTGCAAAGTTCCCTTTTCAGATCATTGATAGTGTAATCATCAAATTGCCTTCTTTGCAATCTGAAAACTATCTTTCCTTTTTTCTTTATATTTTATTGTAAATTCTTCAAACATGTGTACATTTTTATTTTTTATTTATATTGTCTGTAAAATCTTCACACATGTTAAAAATTAATTCAATACATTCCCCCATTATGAGCGTCTAGCAGATGAAAACATTAACACTTGTCTTACACTTACCCCCCCTCCTATCTCTCCTATTTGTAAGAATGATGTGTTAGAAGCAAATACAAACTTAGATAACCATGATGATCACATTTGTTCATCTCAGCATACCTCTCCTTTTAGTGACGAAGGTATCTTGGAAAACAAAGGTATAATCGCTGAATGTCATGATGGTCTTGTTTGTTCTTCTCCTCATTCCCTTTGGGATGATAGTATAACCATACAAGAGGAATTAATTTCCACCACTCTACCTAGTCTCCCTTCATATCCTAAAGCTTCCCCTCTTTGTGATAGTGCTTTAGTGAATAAAGATATCATCAAAACCAATCATTACAAACACCTTTGTGAGAAGGGTATATTGGTTTCAAGGAATCCTATGATTGAGAGCTCTAACCTTATTTCCCTCTTTCCTCATGTTCCTAAAATTTGGAAGGGCCTATTTGAAAAAAAATATCTAATCATGGACACACAAAACATTCATAATTTTCCTTGCTGTGATGACCACCCTATTTGTGAGGAAACCATGATATGTGATGAACCTCTTGCTTGTCACTCTCTTACTCAGGTTGCTATTATGGGACAAGAGAATGAGACCTTTTCTGATCAACTATGAACCTCTCCTCCTCATCCCACCCATGCTCATCCCATTAATTATCCTTCCCCTACTTATGATGAGGTAATTTTAGAAGAAAAAATCCTTGAATGTCATGAACATCTGGCTTGCAGTTCTCCTAAAATCTCTCCTCCTAGGGAGGATATAATGATGCAATCCAAGGATAACATTGACTCTCCTTCCCAAGGGGATGTTAATATTATTCAACTTCAACTCATCCTTTACCCTCCTTCACCCAAACCCACACCCAAATTTACCCTCTACCTGCCTACCCCTAATTTGTTGCAACAACCGAGCCCTAATACCGTTGCTCATACACATTACACTCCCAATAACCCACATTCCCAACCATCACCCTCCACTTCTTTACCTCTACCTAATCCTCCCATATTACCCACTACCCCTCACCTCAATTCTATTCTTAGGGAGTATGCCCTTGTTGACCAACTAAGGAATACTCCCACAAAAATCTCCTTATGGGACCTTATTCAAGTCTCTCCCCACTACCATAATATGATGTAGAGTGCCCTACAACAATTTCCTATCCCTTCTAATGATCCATCAAATGACATAGTAGCTATTATTCATGGAATCAATGCTGATATTATTTCTCACCAAAGTGAGCTTCCTCCTTTGGATGTACAAAAACAAAATGCAATTTTCATGATAATCTCTCAATAAAAAATAAAAGGGATAAAGAGAACTCTTGTAGATATAGGATCTTCCCTTAATGTGTGTAGTGTGAGCCTTTTATATAGGCTTGGCATTGATAGATCCCACATCCAACCTGATTCTCTCTCTATCAGAGGATTTGACAACGTCACTAAGCAACAACTCGGTGTGATCACTATACCTCTTACAGTTGGAATGGCCACATTAGATACTACAATCCATGTTATATATTAGGAGGTTTCATACAATCTTCTCTTAGGCAGGCAGTGGATTCATTCTAAATGGGGTGCCTTCCACACTTCATCAAAAGATGAAGTAGATCTATAATAAAAAAGTGTACACACTCGATGGTGATCCTAAACCCAACAGTTGCTTAAACATTGAAAAATCCAAAGAGAATCACTTCCACACCTTAACACCCACCAACCAAGTGGAACACTCACACCACATCAATAACGAACAACATCTTGAGCCAATCACCAAGCTCTTAGATGATGAGTGGGGTTCCTTATACTTCACCCCTCCCTTAATGGGAGAATCCAAGATCATCCACCAAGACTCTAACAAGGGAAACATAGTCTTGTCCACACAAGACTCAAGCGATCCTTTCAAAGCATCCACCTCAACTACTTCAGCCAAAGTAACACATCATGAACAATCACCTGATCCAAACAAGCTGAAAAAGATTTATGGGAAAGGTTATGAGATCATGAAATAACTTGGCTATAGTGGACAAGGTTGTGGTGCTAACGAACAAGGTATCCACTACCCTATAGAGCCTATCATACAAACATCCAATCATGGTCTTGGATTTTGTCCTCTCATTGAGACCATCCAACCTTCCTCCCACACCAACACCATCCCAACCTCCCCTTCTAACTCCACCTTCCAAAGTAATCCTTTGAAACCAACAAAGGAATATTTGCTTAAAGCCAATGTCATCTCGCAACCTCCTATTGATTCTGATTTTACACACTCCTCCAAAGGAGTATACAAAATCTCACAATCCACAGTGCCTTGTGTAAGTATGAAATCCTCTACTAAGCAAGACCCTTCCTTGTCCCAAATCAAAGCATCCCCTTCTACCTTCGATCAAGAGGGTATCTTGTCAAGCCTCCTCCAAGATCACTTGATCTCCCTCCCTCCTCGAACTCGAAATAAATGTTCCAATAAACATTCCTTTTGTGCCTACCACCGAGTTCATGGTCGCTCCACTAATCAGTGTAAGGCCTTGAGTATTAGAATTCAACATCTTAAGGCATTTGGTGTTCTTCCATTTGTGTGGGCACCTCATTCCTCTAATTGATATCAATTTTCACTCAACCTTAGATTTAATCCAATCCTTTCGGCTCACTCTTGTCCTGAACTAAGTGGGGGCAAGATGCTAGTTAGCCTTCTTCCCTCGTATGTCACTTGTCGTTAATATTTTATGAACGTATAAGAGAAAGCTTGGGATGTAGATGACATGTCTTAAGATTGACTCGCCTGTGACATACACTCCTTTTCCTCATGACGTACCTTATTAGAAACATATGACTTGACATAGGGCTTTCCGAACAAGCTCTCATGTCCCTATCCTCTTCTACTTTAAAGTAATTGCTCATAGTACGGTGATTCACAATTCCTTTAAAGTGCGGGCATACATCACCACTCACATTTCATTGTGAAATCTTTCTTTTTTCGAGCAATTCCTTGTCTTGAAAACATCACACAAAATGTTGTTTAGGATTTAGACACTTGCATTTTTCCTTTTTTGCATACAAGATGAGCCCTTACCTTTCTTGTGTACAAGATGAGTAAATTTTCACTTTGCCTCTCTTGGCAACATTACGCATAATGTTCCTTAAGATGAGACATCACATGAACAAAAGAAAAATACCATTGAACAACATCACTTCCTTTTGTGGCACCTTATCAAATTATCACAAGGTATAACTTTGGTATGGTTAAGCGGGAATCCCAACAAGTGGCACAACTCTCCCCATAGCCACCTTTGTGTTTGTAAGTACATACCAACTGTGTGTATGTTTCTCACCTTTTGGGACAACTCACCCCATGAAAAACCTAATGTTCTGTGGCCCCAGAGTGAGAACATATCTCCTTATTCTCTTCATAAATAATCCTTGTCATTGCATGATCATGTATCTTGTCTTGTTGCAATGCATTCACCCTTGAATGTATTTTGCATTGATGTGAAGCTGACTTAGAATTTTGAATCCTTGGGGGCTTGACTACCTCCTTCTTTCCCATTCTTCTTCTCTATCATTCTTTTCCATCTCCATCAGGCTACTTTAGTGTGAGTTTGAAGCAAGTTCATCCTCTCACTAAAGAGGGGGCTAAATGTGTCACCAAAAAGTGAGGACTTTGACATTTTTTGCTCATTTGGACGTTTGCCTATGGATTTTGGACCCTTTTCAATCTATTTTTATACCTTTTCGAGCCTTGTGATGAAGTGTTGTAAAGTGTTGTAAAACAATTTCATGCTCTCCTAGGATTGTCATCACTTAATCAACCCTTAATGACCTCTTAATACACTTATAAGTCCAACTTCAGTGTGTTTTATGAGACAATCCCAAAGAACATAAATAATTACATAATAATTACCGACAACCACTTAAAAATACCGAGGTGGACTACGTCGCCACCTTGGGTGACCTAGTCCCATGTGGCTTAAAATTTGAATTAAACTTAATTTTTGTCGGGATTTTGGTCTCTAAGACCCTAAGGTCAACTTGTATGAGGTTATTTTGGGAAAATTAGGGAATATATTTTATAAATAAGCTCCAAAACCCTGATTCCTCATTATGCACCATCCATTTTTTTTCCTCTCTCACACAACTCTTCACTCCTCATCCACTTCTTCTTCTCAAGCAAGCTAGGGTTTCACCTTCCAAGTCAATAAGACATCATTTCTGAAGCATTCAAGGGACGATTGCTGCAACAACACAAGACCTCTCATCATGACAAGGTAACTTATTCCATTACTCCATTGTTTCATATTCATTCTTTACATTTATGTTTCATTTTGGTTTAGTTGCCTAAAAGGGGTTTGACTAAGGCAAACCTTTAATCCCTAACAATCAACATTTTTCTCTTTCTTGCCTTTGGTGTTTGCAGATTTAGGTACTTTGAAGATCATTGAAGACCTTGAAGACTTGTTGAAGACCTCTCCTTGCTTGCAAGATCAAATCATCCACCAAAAACAACTCTCAGGCCCGAATATCAAAGTTTCAGAAGTGGGAAACTGTGAAGAACCCGGGTGTAAACCTAGGGCTTCCGTTTCCTCTTCAAAAAATCCAAAAATATTGAAGAAGATTGGTCCTTTTGTGGTTTTGAAATTTCTGGACACCCATTTGGTAGAAACAAGCTCTGGACAAGTTTCCAAGAATCTAGTACTAGGTCGCCCAGATTGGCACAAGTGTCCCTTTTAGCTTTTGCAACATTTTCAGCAACATTCCAGACCTCCAACAAATCTTTCTTTCAATCCCAGGTGAACACATTCTAACTCTATCATTTATTTACAGTTTAGTGTATGTTATTAGTTCATTTTGTATATATCTGCATATCTTAATGTGTATTCAAACATAGTTTCATTTCATAGTTTATTAGCTTCATAGTTACATTCATAGTTTGTTTACATTTTCTATTCGCCACACTTAGATAGACACATATCACAAACCTAACAACCCCCAATCCAATCCTCTTTGAATGAACACCAAAAGCTTATCATTATGTGGAAGAGAGACCATTCATCCAAAAGTTAGCTTCTACGGTGAAAAGCACTAGAAGCTCATTGGGGAATCCTCTTTTCCTACTTGCATAACTTTTTGGTGGTTCACCTATCATACACATGCATCATTTTTTACAAATGCGGTGCATAAATATTGTCATACCTATCATGCAAATGCAGTGCTCTAAAACACATGTGCTACACTAACCTACATGCAACACTCCAAATTACAAACACGATGCATTCATACATGTATGTGATGCATAAAGAATCAAATGCATTGATTACCATAAATGACCTAAATGGACCTAGGGGTGTTTTCACATATGTGTCATTTTGCTAGTACATGCATTGTGTACAACTCATATGTGTTGACCCTAAAGTGACGCATATGCAAATTAAAGTTTAAGTGTCTAAAAATGCATGAAAACAAAATTTCAAAAGGCGGTTCAAGGGTACATACCAAGGGTCCTGCGTCGGCCGGGCATCTGAAGGTCTGGATGCGGTAACCAGATGCTCTATGTACGGAATGGGGGACATATTTTCTATGATCTCAGGGGCAAGATCAAGGTTTTTTCAAAGTCTAGGGGTGCAAATGATTTATTTTTCCACCCCAAATCCTATTTATACCTAGGGTTTTGGAGGATTTATCTCCAACCTTATGTACTAGACGCACTATTTGCCAATTTCTAACATCCATTTTAAATACCATACCACTTCAAATTCAATTTCTTTTAGCACCATCGAAATTCTAACTATCAAATTACCTAATCGAGCCAATTTCCAAAATTTTCAATTTGTTTTCAAAAATTGTCATTTTTCCCGAGGGGCTTACCCTAACCTATTTCACACTAGGGCACAACTGGGGCATGTTTTAGCTCATTTAATTTGACACAAAAGACAAAATGATCTTGTATCAAAGAGGGGAAAACTGTAGACATTGAAAATTGGTGTAGGCCTGCGACACCATTTTTGACACATTTCTAATGTTCATGGTCATGATTAAATAATGTTAGTTATTTGATTATTTTCTAAAGTCACATATCCTCTATTAATTAAATAACCTTAATTATTTGATTAATTCTATGGATGCCTTTTCTGCATTTTCTCAAAAAAAAACAAGCATTAGCATTGTTAGTAAACTTAAGCAAACTAAATAGAGCATCCCTATGAGATACTTCATCATGCTACATATGCAAACAAGAAAATAAGAAATCAAAACAACCAAATGAAAGCACATAGAGACATGACCAAACCCTATCCCATAGTGGGTGTGGTGCCCCTTATGATGTGGAAAGGATGCTTTTTCCCACCCCCTGATAAGCAAGAATGCCAAGATGCAAGTGATGATAATGCAAATACCCAAGATTTTAGGTCAAGTTGTGTCTAAAATGAAAAGAAACGCCTCTTATTTATAGATGAGATTGAGAGAAGAAGAGGCAAAGTGGATGAATGTGAGACTAATATTCAACCAATGTATACATGCCACTTGTCAAGATGTGAGAGGATGAAGGGTGAGCACATTTTGGTCTTTGTGCAAGTAAATGCTTATTAGGTGAATTTGAAATTTGAAAAATTGCATTAAATGCATATGGTTGAGAGATTTGAGGGAAAATTTGTTTGGACAAAAAAGTCAAACAAATGGAGTTAATGAGGGAATATTCCTTGGAAATATGACTTGTGAGGGAAAATAGAGATTTAATAAATCAAAATAAATGATTTATTGTGCAAGTTGCATTATCTAGAGGATGTGACCTAGATTAGAATTAGTTTTAATCATGATTTGATTAATTTAAAAAGAGGTTAGTTGATTTGACCACTTTGACTTAGACTTTTGGATTGAAATAAATCAAAATGAGAAGAAAATGATTTTAACTTTAATTAAATAAAGATTTTGATTTATTTAACTAAAGGGGATGATGTTAGATAAACTCAAATAAATGTCAATTTATTTAATTTAATAGAATTACCTAAGAGATTTAATTAAATAAAATGAATTATTTAATTAACTAAAGACTATAGAAGCTAATTAAATAAAACCTGACTTATTTAATTAATAGAAGAACTTTAGAAGATTAAATAAAGTTGATTTATTTAAAGGAGGAATTAATTGAATAAATTGCTTTATTTGATTAACAACAAAATTTGATGTTAATTAGTTAGATTTAGATGCATGATGTCGATTTTGCATGTCTACATTTATCCCCTCTTTGAAGAAATGTACCTATTGCATTGATTCAAAGAATGATGCTGCCAAGATCGAAATTCAATTTTATTTTTATTTTTTCGGATGCCCCAGTGGAAAGAAGTTCATTGGTACATTTCCCCCTCGAGAGATTGAGTGAAAAGTTCAATTTGAGGGTCAATCTCGCGATAAAGAGGTTCAAGATGGATGTATGGATGGTTAGACTAATAGATCTATATGATAATGATGATGTAAATGAGATGTTTGTAAGATGCTTAGAATAACAAATCTATATTATCCTAAACAACTTAAATGATGATGCAATGCAAGGATGATGGATGATGAGGGATGATGTTGTCCTATGATGATATGACATGATTATGCAGGATGAGAGTGTGGATGCAAGATGTATGCATTGATGAAATGATACTATGTTAGCGTGAAAGAGGATAGAAGAATGAGAGGGATCAACCCTTAAATCCAAGAAGATGTAGAAGTCAAACAAGTTTATGAGTTGTTGAGACTTTATTAGATATGACGATGAATGATGATGATGTATTGCTTATCCTAGGATGGGAGAGATAAAGAGCATAAATTTCCTTATGTTTGATAACACACATAGGTACGATGAATCAAGGTATAAAGAACCAGGATGGCATGGCACCTAATGCTATGGAATTTGAATCAACAATCAGATAGGATTTGTAATGCCCCGCTATGCAACCCTAGAGGAAGTTTCAATTCACTAAACAAGCATACTAATTTTTTTTTTTAAAGAAGTGAATTAAACCCACATGTTCAACTAAAATTGACAACATCCCCTAGGGTTACATAACTGAGATTACTTAAAACCCCATTAACATACATCATCTAAAATACATCAAAAGTAAAAACTCAAGTAATAAAATTCAACAACATAGAAGAATACGAGATAAAATGAAGCATTCATTACATGAATTAATTACATACATCAATTACATTCCTCATTCTCGGAATGAGTCCAAATATATAAGTGTGATCATTACAAGGTCCACCTCAAAACACAAGAGGGGTAAATCAATATCATTACATTATGAGATACAAAGTACAAGAATTAAAAGTAAGAAATGCGAGATTTCCATCTAGAAGTCTCGCCACCAGGTACTGAAGATCAAGGGGACCCAACGGTTTTGGTGCATGTTCCACCCAACCATGTGGTACCCGCAGGCCCACCCCCCATGCTAGGAGATAGTAACCAAGTAACATAGATGAGAACCTACTACTTCAACCAAAGACAGACTCAAATTGAAACAAACTGACTCAACTACACATATGCACAATATAAGTCTAACTCTAATCATGGTTACATTGCTTCCAGACATAATATAATCAAGTGTGCCAAAGAAACCATACGCACAATGAACGACAGTGTTATCCTAGACAGAGTGTCATCACAAGGTTTGTCATGAGATATCCTCTGGGCATTCTTCATAGGCTCCGCAAATCCTAGTGGCCTCAACCAAATCCCGACACTCATACTAGCTCAAGTGGAATCAACTACCTCTCATAAGGACAAGATAGTGATCTTTCCATTCCAGGCCTTCTCACTCACCCCAAGTCAAAACAAACCCTTGTGTCTATGAGTGAGGTTAATTTATTTTGGTTAATGTGAACTACATCCTAATCCTCTAAGTACATTTACTTTAGTTCTTAGTTGTTAAAATCACTTCTGAAGGTTTCCCGCTTTACCTCTTTGGGCTCCAGCCCCTAACAAAAGCCACTCTTCTAATTGGATAACACACTACACAATCTAACTCCAAGGGTTACTCAAGTGTTACAAAACTGAACCAACATGCTTTCTCCTATCCTAGGAGGCAACCATAAAGAAATCCACTCTAACACTAGGAGGAACTAAAAAAACTTGTAACACTACCCAAGGGAAAATCAAAACAATAATTTAACAAGGGAAAGACCCACGTTTTACTGGAAGACTTTACAAACCAAAACTCAACACTCATTTAGAAAATAATCATTAAAAGACACATCAATGAACTCATGCATTGGCAATGAAAATTACTATATTTGGTTATCCTAAAACCATGTTCCTATCTAATGCTTTTCGCAGCAAATAGATTAATGTCATTCTAAATTTACATTTGAACAATAAATTTTCATAAAATAAATATTTTTCACAACTTACTCTAATCATGAGCAATACTAGATCCAACCAAGATTGTTTGTCCAAGTCATTACGTAATCCTATGTTTAACAAGATATTAAATACGCACATTTCAAAGAAAACACCTCATATTAAAATTAATATGCACTATTAAAATCAATATTTTTATCTTAATCCAATAAATCAATTATACAAGGAGAAACTTTAAATAAGATTACATATACAATATATATAATATTAATTACATACTATCTATATATATTAAATATTATATATATTCATATATAATATAAAAATACATATAATAAATATATGAATTAAATATTATATATATAAAATAAATCAAATCAAAAATAAAAATAAAATTTAAAACGAAATTTAAATAAACAAAATTTAAAAATAAAACGAAAAGCAAATAAATCGAAATTTAAAATAAAATTAAAAAAAAATTAAAAACAAATGTAGGTCCGGACGGTACCTCGTCCGATGGATGGTACCGACGGTACCTCATCCGACGGATGGTACCGCCGGTACCTGCGGACAGTCTGCAGACCGCTACCCACGCGCTACTACCCACTGTATTTTAAGTACAGCGGCCGACAGTCCAAAAGGGGGCCGCAGTCCCCACTGGACAGTGCGTCCCCCCATGTGGTGGGCGTACTGCCCAGTGGGTACTGTGTACCCACTAATAACAAAAAAAAATAGTGGGGGGCCGAACCCCCCCCCACACATTACATTTTTTTTTAAACAAAAATTTTCAAGAACAATTTCGTACGCTCGTCGTACCGGCGATATTTACAAAAAAATTAACAACATAGTAAATTAAAAAATCTATATGTATGTAAATATAGATTATTTATATCATATTTAAAATATGATATATGTAATGTATATTTACATATATATGTATATATATATATATATATATATATATATATTTATTTTCCAGAATTACATTTACTGGTGAAATTGAAGAAATAAATTTAAAACCCATGATAAAATTGACAAACAATAGACATCTCATGCTCAAGAGATTTATAAGCTGAATACCAAAAGAAGCCATCCTTCCATGTTTTCAAATAATTTAAACAAAGGAAAAGTAATACATTGTTTTTGACTTTTTCAACAAAATTTTCTAAAAGAGTTTGTGTTTTGAAAAACAAATCTGAATACCAAAATGTTGAAGTTTAACCTAGGGTTTCAAGAAAAATCACCCATTTGCAAATTCTTTTCATTTAGAAAATAGATTAAACTAGGAACAATAAAACAAGAAATAAAAGAAAACCTGGTTATTTGAAGCCATAGGAAATAGCCAAGATTCTTGATGCAGAGCTTCCCTTGAACTCCTCACAATTCCTTTCCAACAATGCAAAGAATTTCCAACTAGCTTTGATCCAATAGCTCCACCTTCTTCACAGAATTTTCTCTCCTTTCAATTTAATTCTCCAAATAGAAAATACTTCCAAAAACTTTCATGTGCAAACTCTCTCCAAAAATTTCATGCCTGTGAAAACAAGAAGGAAGAAGAATCCCCAAATTTTTCTGCCCTAATCTTATAAAACCTCATTTCCTCAAAAATTCCAAAATAACCTAATGCAACCCTAAATTCACATTCAATGCAAGAAATTGAATTTAAAAGTTAATTTCATTTCCCTTTTTTTTTGGAAGGCCCTAATTTTGACTTTAAAGTAAAATTTCAATTTCTCATAATTCCCTTTTTGATTTAATTTAATTTAACAATCAAATATACTTACATAATTATTATTAAATTATTTAATAACTAAATCCAATCCCTTGAGATTTAAATTTAATAAATTAAATAATTTAACTTTAATTAACTTACTTACAATTATTTAATAATTAAATTTAATCCCTTGAGATTTAAATTTAATAAATTAAATAATTTAAGTTTAATTTCATTAATCATTTTAAAAATAACCAATAAGCATAACATTAATATAATATAAAAATAAACATTTCTTCCAGCCAATGCAATTTTCTAAAAGAACTATTTAATAGGACAACACTTTTCAAAGCATTATTTAACATCAAATAAGATACAACATGACTCAATACTCAGAACTGACGACACACTAAGGCTAGGGTGTAGACCTGACACATGTTACCAAGCTACTATCTCCCGTTCAACTTAACCGTTGGATTCGACACGCTCAAACCTATGAAACCAGGTGGATTCGATGTCATGTACCTACAACCTGAAATCAAGTAAACAACATAATATATCCAGCATATAATCCACACTGTGAAGAAGAAATCTCGGATTCGCAGGGCGCTCACAAGCGAGTGATGCGAACCCCTCTTCTTCACCAATACACTCATCAAAGACTGACACTAATGTCATAAACAATACTTCACATAAATAATCTCATGATAATTCTACTGACATCATTAATTCATCAAAGCATGTGAAATAAAATCAAATAGTCACATCACACAATAATAGTTGCCACTCAAGAGTAGCGATCAAAACATCATAATAAAAAAATGTGTCCAGTAAGAAAGTAGCTGCAATCCAAGCAAAGCATAAAACAACATGAAACGAGAAGCAAAACGGAATTGATACAACTTTGGTACTTGTGAACTATGTTTTATGTATTTTGGCTGAGGTTTGAAAGAATTATTATTGGTCTAGATTTCTCTTTGTGGTTCTAGAGTTGTGTTGCCCTTATTCTATTGAGGATGGTTTCGACATTTGGAAATATCGAGCTTAATTTATCTATGTGTTTTACACTATTTTGGTCGACCATGTGTCAAGCACTATCTTTGAAGTTGATGAAGTGTGTTGGATCTATTATGGGTCTTAGTGAAGCGTGTGTTTGGTTCGCCCTCATTTTGATTCCACCCTAGGATGTTTGACACCAACCTAATTTGAATTTGAAGTTGGATGGCCGACTTTGTGTCTTTTCAAAGTTGGAGATGGTATAAATACAGAATGTGCTAGCAATGAAAAGTGTACATAAGAAAATAAGGAAGATAAGTGAAAGAGAAAACGTGAATTTGATGCTATTATGAAAGTGTATGAGTTATGTGTGTGGTTGATCAATGCAAAGCTTAATGTTGAGTTTATGGATGTAGTGAATAAAAGGAAAACTCTATCATTCATGCAAGTGGATCAGTGATTGTGGTGGAATCCTTTGTTGCATTGGGATTGATGTCTCTTTGTAACAAGTCTTCTTTATATCTCTATGGAAAAGAGCCATCTGGGTTGTAGCCCTATGGATAGTGAGTTCGGACAGTGAGTCCTTATTCCAGACAATGAGCCTTATTCCAGGTAGTGAGCCTTTTTGTAATCGATTTTGTTATTCTCTATAGTGTGAATTAATCCTCACCGGGATTTTCCCTCATTGGGTTTTTCCATGTAAATCTGGTGTTATTATGTTTGTGCATTGGCATTTGATGGTTAATCACTTGATCAGTTTATGTGTTAGTTCTAGTAATTGAATTTAAGGTTAAAATATGTGACAATTGATTCACCCCCCCTCTCAGTTGTCCTATCGAATAATTTCTATCAGAGCTTGGTTCCTTGGTGAAGAGCTTAATTGCTTGAGGAAGGTCTAGGATGGCTAGCAAAATTATCTATGATTATCCAAGGTTTGATGGAACTAATTATGGTATCTAGAAAGTATTGATGGAAGAATATTTGGATTATTGCGGATATGATGTAGAGAGAGCTTATAAGAAACCCTACACTCCTCTTGCTAATGATCTAAGTAGACCTAAAGAAATTAGAGCACATGAAGCGAATAATAAGGCAAAGTTCATCTTGAAGCATAGTCGGGTACATTTCGAGTTGATTAAGGTTAAGAATTTGAAGACAACTAAGGGAAGTCTGGGATTCTTTAGAAAGAGCACACGATGGTGATGAGAGAGTAAAAGAGGCAAAATTATAGAATTTGGAAACATAGTTTGATCTTTTACACATGTCCAAAGATGAGAATGTTAAAACCTATGTACATAGATTGGACAAGGTTGTGGCTGGAATGTGATCCCTTGGTGCTATTGATAGGTTGTTGTTAGGTCCCATTACTTTAGAAGATAAACATCAATATGATGACTTGGCAACGTCCAAGGTTGTCTGCAATAGAAGGCGACTCGACTAACACTATTAGATTTTCTAGCTTTTTATAGCAACTGCAGTTAATTTTAACCTAAGGTCTTTTAACTAGTTAATAGGAAATTAATTTGTCTAGAAAGTTGGAAAGTATTTAAACTAGAAAACACAAGGTAATTAATTTAGAAAGCATGATAACTAAACTAGAAAATACCGAAATGACTAAACTAAGAAGAATGTAAACTACAGAAGTAGAAAAACTTGTAAACAAACTATGAAACATCTAATTAATAACAATAAATAACGATTCCTAACAGTTAAGAGAACTACGAAAATGAAAGACAATGAGAGCTCCGAAACTTCAGACTTTAAGTTGATAGACTTAAGGACTCTTTACAATATTATCATAGAAAAATGACTACATTCATAATTATTATCCATGCAATAAAAATGACAGAAGGAAAATACTCATCTATTTAGTCTATCCTCCCTCAAGTGGCCAACTTGTGGGTTCCTACATTCTCAAATCACATGCACAGTATAATCAAAAGCTTTCCCATTGAAATTAATCTTCATCCATGATTTCCACAACTCAGAGATTGATAAGCAATAGTTCCTTTAGTCATATATACCCAAAAAACATGTTGACAACATAACAGTACTATTATGCATTGTCTTTTGCTTTTAGAGATTAAATATTTATAGAAAGCTTCTAACTAAATCCTATATTTCAGATGGCTTAGATTACCATTGAAAAATTATGCAAAAGATTGTAAACAAACTTTATGTCTTTAAATTACCATTACATCAATATTAAAGAGGGTCGAGTTGAGCCATGGAGTCCTAAAACATAACATAATTCTAACTAAAATAAGCTATGATTCGGGTTCATCATCCTAAAGTTTTGGAGCATGTTCCCAACACATATCTTCAATCTATTATGGAGCTCGTGCTAGTTGAATTCTTTTAACTATTGTATGATGACCGGTTATTACTCTACAAAACGCTTAAAACTACCCATTAAATCTGCATTGGTAAGATATTTCAATAAATCACAAGAAATAAAGTTTGTACTATTTTTCACAAAATATGAGCAATTATTATTCCTAAAGTTTAATTAATTGGCAGAGAATAATTTTTTTGCATCCACGAGGAAGGTATTAGTATTTTATCATGATGAGGTTATTTTTACCTCATCACTTCCTCCCCTTCCTAATTTTTGGCAGGTCCTCCTGCCCTCTTCTATGACCCCTGCCCTCCTTCTCTATTCAATTCTTCATATTTAGCACTAATATCATGCAAATCATTTGTTATTTTATCCATCCTTTCAGGCTCGTCTAGGAAGCCTTGATGATAAATAAATCCTTTTTTCCACATGTTGAAGACTCCAGTATCTTGATCTGTATTAATATGAAAAGAAGGTGGTGGGAAAAGCAAATGGGGAGGTTTATATCTCATCCCAATCCAATCTATTTTGAGGTCCTTTAAAAAATTTCCCATGGCATTTGCTCTTTTGTAAGACCATTTAATGTTAAGAGGGGAGATCACTTCTCTTTTCTTCAAGTATGTTGGTATTGGGGTGTATCTCTCTTCACAAGAATGCCAAGCCTTACTGATAAGTTTTGGCTCCTATTCTATGAAAAGATTGTGGCATAGGCAGAGGTTGTCATCATATCTCTTATTCATAGTTTCTTCCACTTTAACAACTAAAAAGTGTGCTTTGAAAGCTGTAGGTTTCCTGTTGGGGTGTCTCATCTGAAGACCCACATTATTTTATGCCTGAGAGTATTCTTTGGTGTGTTCTTGCCAATGAACCTGATTACACATAGTAGATAACAAATATCTCAATTGCACTTCTCCAAAAAAAAGGTTAATAAAGAAATCGGTATGTGTTTCCATCAATAAATTGTGAACAAAGAATTCACATAACATGTCTTTCTAGTCAGGAGTTGATTCTTAAAGCACTTTAACAAATTCTCTATCATTAGGGTCATGTGGCTGATTATGATA
>CM021105.1:122747115-122775580 GCA_007115665.2 Sequoiadendron giganteum
CATAGTAGCTATTATTCATGGAATCAATGCTGATATTATTTCTCACCAAAGTGAGCTTCCTCCTTTGGATGTACAAAAACAAAATGCAATTTTCATGATAATCTCTCAATAAAAAATAAAAGGGATAAAGAGAACTCTTGTAGATATAGGATCTTCCCTTAATGTGTGTAGTGTGAGCCTTTTATATAGGCTTGGCATTGATAGATCCCACATCCAACCTGATTCTCTCTCTATCAGAGGATTTGACAACGTCACTAAGCAACAACTCGGTGTGATCACTATACCTCTTACAGTTGGAATGGCCACATTAGATACTACAATCCATGTTATATATTAGGAGGTTTCATACAATCTTCTCTTAGGCAGGCAGTGGATTCATTCTAAATGGGGTGCCTTCCACACTTCATCAAAAGATGAAGTAGATCTATAATAAAAAAGTGTACACACTCGATGGTGATCCTAAACCCAACAGTTGCTTAAACATTGAAAAATCCAAAGAGAATCACTTCCACACCTTAACACCCACCAACCAAGTGGAACACTCACACCACATCAATAACGAACAACATCTTGAGCCAATCACCAAGCTCTTAGATGATGAGTGGGGTTCCTTATACTTCACCCCTCCCTTAATGGGAGAATCCAAGATCATCCACCAAGACTCTAACAAGGGAAACATAGTCTTGTCCACACAAGACTCAAGCGATCCTTTCAAAGCATCCACCTCAACTACTTCAGCCAAAGTAACACATCATGAACAATCACCTGATCCAAACAAGCTGAAAAAGATTTATGGGAAAGGTTATGAGATCATGAAATAACTTGGCTATAGTGGACAAGGTTGTGGTGCTAACGAACAAGGTATCCACTACCCTATAGAGCCTATCATACAAACATCCAATCATGGTCTTGGATTTTGTCCTCTCATTGAGACCATCCAACCTTCCTCCCACACCAACACCATCCCAACCTCCCCTTCTAACTCCACCTTCCAAAGTAATCCTTTGAAACCAACAAAGGAATATTTGCTTAAAGCCAATGTCATCTCGCAACCTCCTATTGATTCTGATTTTACACACTCCTCCAAAGGAGTATACAAAATCTCACAATCCACAGTGCCTTGTGTAAGTATGAAATCCTCTACTAAGCAAGACCCTTCCTTGTCCCAAATCAAAGCATCCCCTTCTACCTTCGATCAAGAGGGTATCTTGTCAAGCCTCCTCCAAGATCACTTGATCTCCCTCCCTCCTCGAACTCGAAATAAATGTTCCAATAAACATTCCTTTTGTGCCTACCACCGAGTTCATGGTCGCTCCACTAATCAGTGTAAGGCCTTGAGTATTAGAATTCAACATCTTAAGGCATTTGGTGTTCTTCCATTTGTGTGGGCACCTCATTCCTCTAATTGATATCAATTTTCACTCAACCTTAGATTTAATCCAATCCTTTCGGCTCACTCTTGTCCTGAACTAAGTGGGGGCAAGATGCTAGTTAGCCTTCTTCCCTCGTATGTCACTTGTCGTTAATATTTTATGAACGTATAAGAGAAAGCTTGGGATGTAGATGACATGTCTTAAGATTGACTCGCCTGTGACATACACTCCTTTTCCTCATGACGTACCTTATTAGAAACATATGACTTGACATAGGGCTTTCCGAACAAGCTCTCATGTCCCTATCCTCTTCTACTTTAAAGTAATTGCTCATAGTACGGTGATTCACAATTCCTTTAAAGTGCGGGCATACATCACCACTCACATTTCATTGTGAAATCTTTCTTTTTTCGAGCAATTCCTTGTCTTGAAAACATCACACAAAATGTTGTTTAGGATTTAGACACTTGCATTTTTCCTTTTTTGCATACAAGATGAGCCCTTACCTTTCTTGTGTACAAGATGAGTAAATTTTCACTTTGCCTCTCTTGGCAACATTACGCATAATGTTCCTTAAGATGAGACATCACATGAACAAAAGAAAAATACCATTGAACAACATCACTTCCTTTTGTGGCACCTTATCAAATTATCACAAGGTATAACTTTGGTATGGTTAAGCGGGAATCCCAACAAGTGGCACAACTCTCCCCATAGCCACCTTTGTGTTTGTAAGTACATACCAACTGTGTGTATGTTTCTCACCTTTTGGGACAACTCACCCCATGAAAAACCTAATGTTCTGTGGCCCCAGAGTGAGAACATATCTCCTTATTCTCTTCATAAATAATCCTTGTCATTGCATGATCATGTATCTTGTCTTGTTGCAATGCATTCACCCTTGAATGTATTTTGCATTGATGTGAAGCTGACTTAGAATTTTGAATCCTTGGGGGCTTGACTACCTCCTTCTTTCCCATTCTTCTTCTCTATCATTCTTTTCCATCTCCATCAGGCTACTTTAGTGTGAGTTTGAAGCAAGTTCATCCTCTCACTAAAGAGGGGGCTAAATGTGTCACCAAAAAGTGAGGACTTTGACATTTTTTGCTCATTTGGACGTTTGCCTATGGATTTTGGACCCTTTTCAATCTATTTTTATACCTTTTCGAGCCTTGTGATGAAGTGTTGTAAAGTGTTGTAAAACAATTTCATGCTCTCCTAGGATTGTCATCACTTAATCAACCCTTAATGACCTCTTAATACACTTATAAGTCCAACTTCAGTGTGTTTTATGAGACAATCCCAAAGAACATAAATAATTACATAATAATTACCGACAACCACTTAAAAATACCGAGGTGGACTACGTCGCCACCTTGGGTGACCTAGTCCCATGTGGCTTAAAATTTGAATTAAACTTAATTTTTGTCGGGATTTTGGTCTCTAAGACCCTAAGGTCAACTTGTATGAGGTTATTTTGGGAAAATTAGGGAATATATTTTATAAATAAGCTCCAAAACCCTGATTCCTCATTATGCACCATCCATTTTTTTTCCTCTCTCACACAACTCTTCACTCCTCATCCACTTCTTCTTCTCAAGCAAGCTAGGGTTTCACCTTCCAAGTCAATAAGACATCATTTCTGAAGCATTCAAGGGACGATTGCTGCAACAACACAAGACCTCTCATCATGACAAGGTAACTTATTCCATTACTCCATTGTTTCATATTCATTCTTTACATTTATGTTTCATTTTGGTTTAGTTGCCTAAAAGGGGTTTGACTAAGGCAAACCTTTAATCCCTAACAATCAACATTTTTCTCTTTCTTGCCTTTGGTGTTTGCAGATTTAGGTACTTTGAAGATCATTGAAGACCTTGAAGACTTGTTGAAGACCTCTCCTTGCTTGCAAGATCAAATCATCCACCAAAAACAACTCTCAGGCCCGAATATCAAAGTTTCAGAAGTGGGAAACTGTGAAGAACCCGGGTGTAAACCTAGGGCTTCCGTTTCCTCTTCAAAAAATCCAAAAATATTGAAGAAGATTGGTCCTTTTGTGGTTTTGAAATTTCTGGACACCCATTTGGTAGAAACAAGCTCTGGACAAGTTTCCAAGAATCTAGTACTAGGTCGCCCAGATTGGCACAAGTGTCCCTTTTAGCTTTTGCAACATTTTCAGCAACATTCCAGACCTCCAACAAATCTTTCTTTCAATCCCAGGTGAACACATTCTAACTCTATCATTTATTTACAGTTTAGTGTATGTTATTAGTTCATTTTGTATATATCTGCATATCTTAATGTGTATTCAAACATAGTTTCATTTCATAGTTTATTAGCTTCATAGTTACATTCATAGTTTGTTTACATTTTCTATTCGCCACACTTAGATAGACACATATCACAAACCTAACAACCCCCAATCCAATCCTCTTTGAATGAACACCAAAAGCTTATCATTATGTGGAAGAGAGACCATTCATCCAAAAGTTAGCTTCTACGGTGAAAAGCACTAGAAGCTCATTGGGGAATCCTCTTTTCCTACTTGCATAACTTTTTGGTGGTTCACCTATCATACACATGCATCATTTTTTACAAATGCGGTGCATAAATATTGTCATACCTATCATGCAAATGCAGTGCTCTAAAACACATGTGCTACACTAACCTACATGCAACACTCCAAATTACAAACACGATGCATTCATACATGTATGTGATGCATAAAGAATCAAATGCATTGATTACCATAAATGACCTAAATGGACCTAGGGGTGTTTTCACATATGTGTCATTTTGCTAGTACATGCATTGTGTACAACTCATATGTGTTGACCCTAAAGTGACGCATATGCAAATTAAAGTTTAAGTGTCTAAAAATGCATGAAAACAAAATTTCAAAAGGCGGTTCAAGGGTACATACCAAGGGTCCTGCGTCGGCCGGGCATCTGAAGGTCTGGATGCGGTAACCAGATGCTCTATGTACGGAATGGGGGACATATTTTCTATGATCTCAGGGGCAAGATCAAGGTTTTTTCAAAGTCTAGGGGTGCAAATGATTTATTTTTCCACCCCAAATCCTATTTATACCTAGGGTTTTGGAGGATTTATCTCCAACCTTATGTACTAGACGCACTATTTGCCAATTTCTAACATCCATTTTAAATACCATACCACTTCAAATTCAATTTCTTTTAGCACCATCGAAATTCTAACTATCAAATTACCTAATCGAGCCAATTTCCAAAATTTTCAATTTGTTTTCAAAAATTGTCATTTTTCCCGAGGGGCTTACCCTAACCTATTTCACACTAGGGCACAACTGGGGCATGTTTTAGCTCATTTAATTTGACACAAAAGACAAAATGATCTTGTATCAAAGAGGGGAAAACTGTAGACATTGAAAATTGGTGTAGGCCTGCGACACCATTTTTGACACATTTCTAATGTTCATGGTCATGATTAAATAATGTTAGTTATTTGATTATTTTCTAAAGTCACATATCCTCTATTAATTAAATAACCTTAATTATTTGATTAATTCTATGGATGCCTTTTCTGCATTTTCTCAAAAAAAAACAAGCATTAGCATTGTTAGTAAACTTAAGCAAACTAAATAGAGCATCCCTATGAGATACTTCATCATGCTACATATGCAAACAAGAAAATAAGAAATCAAAACAACCAAATGAAAGCACATAGAGACATGACCAAACCCTATCCCATAGTGGGTGTGGTGCCCCTTATGATGTGGAAAGGATGCTTTTTCCCACCCCCTGATAAGCAAGAATGCCAAGATGCAAGTGATGATAATGCAAATACCCAAGATTTTAGGTCAAGTTGTGTCTAAAATGAAAAGAAACGCCTCTTATTTATAGATGAGATTGAGAGAAGAAGAGGCAAAGTGGATGAATGTGAGACTAATATTCAACCAATGTATACATGCCACTTGTCAAGATGTGAGAGGATGAAGGGTGAGCACATTTTGGTCTTTGTGCAAGTAAATGCTTATTAGGTGAATTTGAAATTTGAAAAATTGCATTAAATGCATATGGTTGAGAGATTTGAGGGAAAATTTGTTTGGACAAAAAAGTCAAACAAATGGAGTTAATGAGGGAATATTCCTTGGAAATATGACTTGTGAGGGAAAATAGAGATTTAATAAATCAAAATAAATGATTTATTGTGCAAGTTGCATTATCTAGAGGATGTGACCTAGATTAGAATTAGTTTTAATCATGATTTGATTAATTTAAAAAGAGGTTAGTTGATTTGACCACTTTGACTTAGACTTTTGGATTGAAATAAATCAAAATGAGAAGAAAATGATTTTAACTTTAATTAAATAAAGATTTTGATTTATTTAACTAAAGGGGATGATGTTAGATAAACTCAAATAAATGTCAATTTATTTAATTTAATAGAATTACCTAAGAGATTTAATTAAATAAAATGAATTATTTAATTAACTAAAGACTATAGAAGCTAATTAAATAAAACCTGACTTATTTAATTAATAGAAGAACTTTAGAAGATTAAATAAAGTTGATTTATTTAAAGGAGGAATTAATTGAATAAATTGCTTTATTTGATTAACAACAAAATTTGATGTTAATTAGTTAGATTTAGATGCATGATGTCGATTTTGCATGTCTACATTTATCCCCTCTTTGAAGAAATGTACCTATTGCATTGATTCAAAGAATGATGCTGCCAAGATCGAAATTCAATTTTATTTTTATTTTTTCGGATGCCCCAGTGGAAAGAAGTTCATTGGTACATTTCCCCCTCGAGAGATTGAGTGAAAAGTTCAATTTGAGGGTCAATCTCGCGATAAAGAGGTTCAAGATGGATGTATGGATGGTTAGACTAATAGATCTATATGATAATGATGATGTAAATGAGATGTTTGTAAGATGCTTAGAATAACAAATCTATATTATCCTAAACAACTTAAATGATGATGCAATGCAAGGATGATGGATGATGAGGGATGATGTTGTCCTATGATGATATGACATGATTATGCAGGATGAGAGTGTGGATGCAAGATGTATGCATTGATGAAATGATACTATGTTAGCGTGAAAGAGGATAGAAGAATGAGAGGGATCAACCCTTAAATCCAAGAAGATGTAGAAGTCAAACAAGTTTATGAGTTGTTGAGACTTTATTAGATATGACGATGAATGATGATGATGTATTGCTTATCCTAGGATGGGAGAGATAAAGAGCATAAATTTCCTTATGTTTGATAACACACATAGGTACGATGAATCAAGGTATAAAGAACCAGGATGGCATGGCACCTAATGCTATGGAATTTGAATCAACAATCAGATAGGATTTGTAATGCCCCGCTATGCAACCCTAGAGGAAGTTTCAATTCACTAAACAAGCATACTAATTTTTTTTTTTAAAGAAGTGAATTAAACCCACATGTTCAACTAAAATTGACAACATCCCCTAGGGTTACATAACTGAGATTACTTAAAACCCCATTAACATACATCATCTAAAATACATCAAAAGTAAAAACTCAAGTAATAAAATTCAACAACATAGAAGAATACGAGATAAAATGAAGCATTCATTACATGAATTAATTACATACATCAATTACATTCCTCATTCTCGGAATGAGTCCAAATATATAAGTGTGATCATTACAAGGTCCACCTCAAAACACAAGAGGGGTAAATCAATATCATTACATTATGAGATACAAAGTACAAGAATTAAAAGTAAGAAATGCGAGATTTCCATCTAGAAGTCTCGCCACCAGGTACTGAAGATCAAGGGGACCCAACGGTTTTGGTGCATGTTCCACCCAACCATGTGGTACCCGCAGGCCCACCCCCCATGCTAGGAGATAGTAACCAAGTAACATAGATGAGAACCTACTACTTCAACCAAAGACAGACTCAAATTGAAACAAACTGACTCAACTACACATATGCACAATATAAGTCTAACTCTAATCATGGTTACATTGCTTCCAGACATAATATAATCAAGTGTGCCAAAGAAACCATACGCACAATGAACGACAGTGTTATCCTAGACAGAGTGTCATCACAAGGTTTGTCATGAGATATCCTCTGGGCATTCTTCATAGGCTCCGCAAATCCTAGTGGCCTCAACCAAATCCCGACACTCATACTAGCTCAAGTGGAATCAACTACCTCTCATAAGGACAAGATAGTGATCTTTCCATTCCAGGCCTTCTCACTCACCCCAAGTCAAAACAAACCCTTGTGTCTATGAGTGAGGTTAATTTATTTTGGTTAATGTGAACTACATCCTAATCCTCTAAGTACATTTACTTTAGTTCTTAGTTGTTAAAATCACTTCTGAAGGTTTCCCGCTTTACCTCTTTGGGCTCCAGCCCCTAACAAAAGCCACTCTTCTAATTGGATAACACACTACACAATCTAACTCCAAGGGTTACTCAAGTGTTACAAAACTGAACCAACATGCTTTCTCCTATCCTAGGAGGCAACCATAAAGAAATCCACTCTAACACTAGGAGGAACTAAAAAAACTTGTAACACTACCCAAGGGAAAATCAAAACAATAATTTAACAAGGGAAAGACCCACGTTTTACTGGAAGACTTTACAAACCAAAACTCAACACTCATTTAGAAAATAATCATTAAAAGACACATCAATGAACTCATGCATTGGCAATGAAAATTACTATATTTGGTTATCCTAAAACCATGTTCCTATCTAATGCTTTTCGCAACAAATAGATTAATGTCATTCTAAATTTACATGTGTAACAATAAATTTTCATAAAATAAGTATTTTTCACAACTTACTCTAATCATGAGCAATACTAGATCCAACCAAGATTGTTTGTCCAAGTCATTACGTAATCCTATGTTTAACAAGATATTAAATACGCACATTTACAAAGAAAACACCTCATATTAATATGCACTATTAAAATTAATATTTTTATCTTAATCCAATAAATCAATTATACAAGGAGAAACTTTAAATAAGATTACATATACAATATATATAATATTAATTACATACTATCTATATATATTAAATATTATATATATTCATATATAATATAAAAATACATATAATAATATATGAATTAAATATTATATATATATATAAACTAAATCAAATAAAAAAAATAAAAAAAAAATTTAAAACAAAATTTAAATAAACAAAATTTAAAAATAAAACGAAAAGCAAAAAAACAAAATCGAAATTTAAAAAAAAATTAAAAAAAAATTAAAAAACAAATGTAGGTCCGGAAGGTACCTCGTCCGACGGACGGTACCGCTGGTACCTGCGGACAGTTCGTAGACTGCCACCCACGCGCTACTGCCGACTGTACTTTAAGTACAGAGGCCGACAGTCATAAAGGGGGCCACAGTCCCCACTGGACAGTGCGTCCCCCCATGTGGTGGGCGCACTGCCCAGTGGGTACTGCGTACCCAACAATAAAACAAAACACAGTGGGGGCCGAACCCCCCACACATATTTTTTTTTTTTTTAAAACAAAATTTCCAGACCTAAATTCGTACGCTGTACGAATTTCGAACATTCGCCGTGCCGGCGACATTTACAAAAAAATAACAACACAGTAAAATTAAAATCTATATGTATGTAAATATAGATTATTTATATCATATTTAAAATATGATATATGTAATGTATATTTATATACATATATTTTTTTTTCCAGAATTACATTTACTGGTGAAATCAAAGAAATAAATTTAAAACCAGTAATAAAATTGACAAACAATAGACATCTCATGCTCAAGAGATTTATAAGCTGAATACCAAAAGAAGCCATCCTTCCATGTTTTCAAATAATTTAAACAAAGGAAAAGTAATACATTGTTTTTGAGTTTTTCAACAAATTTTTTTAAAAGAGTTTGTGTTTTGAAAAACAAATCTGAATACCAAAATGTTGAAGTTTAACCTAGGGTTTCAAGAAAAATCACCCATTTGCAAATTCTTTTCATTTAGAAAATAGATTAAACTAGGAACAATAAAACAAGAAATAAAAGAAAACCTGGTTATTTGAAGCCATAGGAAATAGCCAAGATTCTTGATGCAGAGCTTCCCTTGAACTCCTCACAATTCCTTTCCAACAATGCAAAGAATTTCCAACTAGCTTTGATCCAATAGCTCCACCTTCTTCACATAATTTTCTCTCCTTTCAATTTAATTCTCCAAACAGAAAATACTTCCAAAAACTTTCATGTGCAAATTCTCTCCAAAAATTTCATGCCTGTGAAAACAAGAAGGAAGAAGAAGTCCCAAATTTTTCTGCCCTAATCTTATAAAACATCATTTCCTCAAAATTTCCAAAATAACCTAATGCAACCCTAAATTCACATTCAATGCAAGAAATTGAATTTAAAATTTAATTTTATTTCCCTTTTTTTGGAAGGCCCTAATTTTGACTTTAAAGTAAAATCTCAATTTCTCATAATTCCCTTTTTGATTTAATTTAATTTAACAATCAAATATACTTACTTAATTATTATTAAATTATTTAATAACTAAATCCAATCCCTTGAGATTTAAATTTAATAAATTAAATAATTTAACTTTAATTAACTTACTTACAATTATTTAATAATCAAATTTAATCCCTTGAGATTTAAATTTAATAAATTAAATAATTTAAGTTTAATTTCATTAATCATTTTAAAAATAACCAATAAGCATAACATTAATATAATATAAAAATAAACATTTCTACCAGCCAATGCAATTTTCTAAAAGAACTATTTAGTAGGACAACACTTTTCAAAGCATTATTTAACATCAAATAAGATACAACATGACTCAATACTCAGAACTGACGACACACTAAGGCTAGGGTGTAGACCTAACACATGTTACCAAACTACTATCTCCCGTTCAACTTAACCGTTGGATCGACACGCTCAAACCTGTGAAACCAGGTGGAGTCGATGTCATGTACCTGCAACTTGAAATCAAGTAAACAACATAATATATCTAGCATATAATTCACACCGTGAAGAAGAAATCTCGGATTCACAGGGCACTCGCAAGCGAGTGATGCAAACCCGTCTTCTTCACCAATACACTCATCAAAGACTGACACTAACATCATAAACAATACCTCACATAAATAATCTCATGATAATTCTACTGACATCATTAATTCATCAAAGCATGTGAAATAAAATCAAATAGTCACATCACACAATAATAGTTGCCGCTCAAGAGTAGCGATCAAAACATCATAATAAAAATGTGTCCAGTATCAAAGTAGCTGCAATCCACACAAAGCATAAAAAAACATGAAATGAGAAGCAAAAAAGAGGGGTATTATAGGATTACTCTTGTTCACACCTGACATACAAAACCTTATTCAAAATGCAGTTCAGATATTCTAAACATTTCAGACCAAAACATAGAAAAGAAAGCCTTCCTATGTGGTCAACAAGACATCTAAACCACCTTCCCTACAAACCAAACAAAGCACGCATAACCAAGTTATATTACAAGAACATCCAACAAGCACAGTAGATAAAAAGATAATGATCGTTGCACCATTCCTTTCTCTCTAAACTATTTTGATTAGGCATCATCGAGAGGTCATTAGAATGAGCGCAAATTAAGATAAGTCAAAAAGACAAAGATAAAGTAAACAATCAAGCTAATGTTCTTCATACCGCTAGCCAAGACTAAACTACGGTGATGCCTGATGTTGATGTCCATTGTAGGAAGGATCCATCCTAGGGCATGTTGTGATCAAGTGATGATGAGATTTGACTGGATGATAAGCTATTGATACCAAGGGTTGACCAACTTGTTTAATTACTGACCTAGACTTGAGACTTTGACGATTGAGCGTTTACTTTTAAACCTGCTAGACTTGCTTCTGATTGTTTTGCCAAAGGGTGAAAGTGATGGTGATTTATTATGAGCGAATATTATTTCAGGTGAGAGGAAGATGAGACGGGTGCACCATTTTGGGTTTTTTCAAATATTTGGATGTTTTTGGTGTTTTTTGAAATGTTTTGAGGCTATTTTGATTTTTGAGTTTTTCACTTTTTTTGGATTTTTGGAGATTTTATGAATGTTTGTGGATTTTGTGTTTTTTGAATGTTTTTGGATTTTGATATGTTTTGGATTTTTTTGGATTTTTGCATGATTTAGATGATTTGGATATGGATATGTGATGATATCAGTACTTAGTTTTGGGATTTTGTTGAAAACCAAGCTAGGATTGATTGATCAGATTGATGGATCGATGATGATAACAATGTTGAGGATACAAAACAATGCAAGGATAGTGTTAAGAAACACGAGGATTAGGATGGATATCCCAAGATGATGAGGGATTGATTGGATTTGATTGATCAAGATTGATGATGATAACATTGTTGAGGATACACAACAATGCAAAGATAGTGTTAAGCAACACGAGGACTAAGAAGGATGTATTGATTGGATTCGATTGATCAGGATTTTGAAACTTGATTTGGAACAATTTTTTTTTGGATGATTTGATGTGACACTGAAATGTAAACTAGATGCGACTGATATTGATCATTTGGATTGATGTTTGATGAAAGATAAAGCTTGATAAGGAACATCTTCTTGTCAAAATATGCCATGGACTAGTGATTTGGATTCGTACTCACAAATGCTTGACCAATTTGATTTTATGTTTTCCAATGTTTGTATCACTAGATAAGTTGGAGGATATAGATCAACATTTATTCCTGAAGCAAGATACAAATATCTACCCCTAGTGTCTAGCAATGTATGAAATTCTATGGGTGGATTCTTGGATTGATGGATGGATGGATGGCTATGGTAAGCATACAAAAGATGCCAAGGATTATCTTGTGATAAGATAAGGTGTTCAAATAAAGGATGCTCATTTGGATAGGGCTTCATGGATCAGATATTGTTGGATTGGATAGGATCAATGAAAATGACCCATGTCAAGATTTTCACCATAAGCAAGTGCAAAGTGTGCACCAAAATTTTATCAAGATCAAGATACTTTGGAAGATGGATGTAGATATATGAAAATGGATTGGATGAATGGTTCATGGATGAATGGATTTATTATGGATAAGATGGATGAAATTCTAGATTTATTATGGATGGGATGAGATGCTTCCAACTGAGCTGGCACACACAGATGCTAAATTCTACACATGACACCTGTTTTCCAAGTTTTCATCATGGTACTTGCCCAAAGTGCCATCGAAGTGGTTTTCACTAGAGGACAATTTTTCTCTTTACTTTTTTCAATCCATTTTTTGTTTTTTTTTTCGGATTTTTATATTTTTATATTTTTTTGAGTATTTTGTTGAAAGATTTTAAGCTCATGCTGAACTACTTGGTGGTGTCGATGTAGATTATTTCATCATAATATTCCATCAATATCCTACTTGAAGATGTTTCTTTTCCAAGATATGTGCACTTGAATGCAACTTTTGAGATTCTTGTTTTGCTTTGCTGATACCGGAGTTAACTCTGTCTTTGTGTGCACATCGTGATAGAGTGCCTTCTGAATCCTTATGATGAAGGGTCATTGCCAACACATGGTCAATGTGATAATTGGATATCATGCATGGAGGTGTGGATGGTGGTGTGTGTTTAGGAATAAAAGATGGATTGGTTGATAGTTTTGGAACCTTTGACTCTCCAAACTTGGGAAGATGAGAAATGATGACTGGATACAGAAGTGTGCATGGGATTAGGACCAACAAATCGATATACTTTGTACATTGCTTGAGAAGCTTGCTTTTTCCTTTGTAGACATCTTTGATGGATACTTTTCCATTTTTTATTTTTCCCCATAGTTTGTTTGACTAATGGAATTTGATAGGGATAATCTTTCTTTGTACTTTTTGATATCCATGTGTATTTGATTTTCCCATTATTATTCTTAACTTCTTTTTCTTTAATAACATTCTTTGTGCTTTGATTCAAATCTTTCTTTTGATGTTGGTCCCAATTCAGGGATGGGGTGATGGGTGAATGGAGATTCATGATGTGGCAGGTTGTAGTACTGGCATTAGTTTCTTCATAAGGATTCTTTGTGCCTCTTATGTTGACATTTGCTTGAGACAAAGTTGCCCCCACTTTTATAGAGCTATCGCTGATATGTTTAGATTCCTTAATTGTTGAATAACCAAGACCTTGATGCTTGGGATTATCAATAATCTGCATTGGTTCTAGGATACCCTATTCATGTAGGCCTAATCCTCTGCCTTGATAATTATTTTGTTGAAACATTTTATTTGTAATAGGGTATGATTTATCTTGGAAGCAGGGTGCTAATCCTTCTCTACTGTATCATGGATCTTCAAAGATAATAGCTTATTCATTGATAAAATAGCTTGCCCTAAAAAAGGTAAGTGATCCAAGTTTATAAGTGATAGGATCCTCCATAAGTAGGATAACTTTTTGATTGGTATCTTTGGCTTGATCTTTTGAACTATCATATTTTAATGCTTCGATCCACCATCCACATTAAAGTTCTCCTCATGATCCATTCTTGATATGCTTTCACATGATGTTTTTGATTCACAACTTCTATAGAAGCCTTCTTCATGACCTATTTCTGATGTCTCTAGATTTTTCTATATATTGATCATGTGTACAAATGTTAAGAGTAGGAGACTCTTGTTCCTTGGTAATGATATCAAGAGTATGAGACTCTTGTTTTGAATGAAGATCATCTATGTGTCCATCCAAATAAATTATCTCATGGGTAGATGGAGGAGTATGTTTTATATGGATGTGATCATCATTTGCGACATCTTGTATAGATAGGATAGTGCCCGTTAGATTATTGTAGTATCTCAAGGAGATAAAAATTCTTGATCTTGACTGATTTTAGAATTGCTTTCGACATGCTTTGGATCAAGTCCTTGACATGTGTCAATTTCAAAGGATGGATTGCTTATAGAGGGTTCTTGGATATCTTCGTTAGGCATGGGAAGTGACTCAATATCATCTTGTTCTTTGAGTGGACTTGGCTCAAATGTTGAGTTGAGGATCCCTTCAATATCTGTATCATGAGTTCAAAGGATGTCAATATCTCTTGGGAAGGACCATTGCTAGACTTTGGTGAAAGATGTTGATCATGCTTTGGAATAAATTCTTGAGATATGTCCTCTAACTCATTAGGTGATATAGAGACATTGTCAACATGATCATTGGTGAATGGATCTTGGATTATGTCAATAGGATCAAATAATATCAACACATCTTGAAATAGATCACTAAAAAGTGGCTCTGGATGAATGTTGATTTGGTCATTGAATGGGGTAGATAAATCTCCAGAGTGTTCATTGATGGATTGATTTTGATCATTGTCCTCAACAATTATGGTGGAGAGATTGTCAATGTTTTCAACCATAAGATCAAATGATGTTAACGTTTCTTGAATTGGATCATTATTGGGCATCGTTGGTGTGTTTTTATCATGATTGGAAAGTGACTCTTGATATATGTTGATTTGATCATCATAGGAGATGGAAACATGTTCAAGGTGCTCATTGATGTGTAGTTGTGATTGATCCTTGAGATGTGATGATTGATTTTCGAGATGGGGTGATTGGGTTTGTTGTTGATGTTGTTGATATCCAACCTCTTGATATTGGAGATATTGTTCTTGATATGGTTGGGGAGACAACTCAATGCTTTGATGACATGGTTCAACCAATGGAAGAGTGTACTGATTTTGGGGTGGAGATGTCTCTTGGTGATATGAATCAATGATTTTTTTGAGTGTAGCAATTTTGTTTTGCAAAATTTGACTTTGAAATTCTTGATATCATTGAATTGGTTGTTGAGCAAGAATATTTGGCATGTATACTTGTGGTGTTTTCATGGAATCATAGACGGATTGATCTTGAACAATGTTATGATTCGGTACGATGTTTATATTTGGTATTATTGATTGATATTGAACATTGTTGTGATTGGGAAACACATTTATTGGGTTTAGGTAACTTTGATTTTGCATGGGGTTACCTTGATGTGGATCAATACATGGAGTTGTCAACATATTGCCTAGATTTTGAACAACATTGGTAGGATTCACAAACATATCCATCCCAAAGTTTACCAAGTATGGATTTGATGTGTTTATGTTTGGTAAGCTTGGATTTGGCACAATCACATTTGGCATGTACGAATTTGGTGGTATTATGTTGTGTGGAAGACTCATGCCTTGATTGTTTGGTTGATAGATTTGTAAGTTTTGACTTCAATTTAAATTTACCATAGGAAAAGGTGTTCCAAAATTTAGATTGGGAAAACTCACATTTGTTGTATCATTTGTAGGAGATAATGATCCCATGTGTGGATTGTATAAATGCAAGTTTTGACAATCAATTGGTATTGTAAGGCCTTGATAGTTTGGTTGAATTGGATCACTCATGATGTATGAATAAATTTTATACCCCATGTTCCTCTTGTGTTTTGACCTTGTTGCAAAAGTGAACCTCTAAGGTGTTTAGGGCCAATGATGAGATGAAAGATGAAAGGGTGAGTGATATGGGTGTTTGGAATTTTAGGAACTTTGGAACAATGCTAGACTTTAGGATTTTATTTTGATTGATTGATTTGCATAATGAATTTTTAGGTCCCAATATGTTAGATGTTATCTTAGGATGGAATCATTCAAAAGGGTGATAATTTAACTAAGTGTGTGAGGAAGGATTCATCCACACACACCTAACTAAACAAATGATTTTGATTTGGTTTAATGATGTACCCAAGTCTAGATAATGATGTTTGCAAAGCTCTAAAGTTGTTTGGCGGGATGGAGATGACAAATTTTTGGGATGGATGAAGTGTTGATTTGATCCTAAATGAACCTAAGAGGGACCTTGTTTAGAAGACCAAGATAGTGAAGAATATTCCTTTCTCTAAGAGTAGTTCAAACCAAAAGACCAATGTTTTTCTTGGAAGACCATAAGATAGAAGAATACAAGCACATGTGTGGGGTTCAATTTTCTATTATCTTCCTTAGATTTGGTTCTTTTTACCACAAATACTTTCTTGATTATGTTTCAAATTGAATGTCTAATGTCCTATTCTCATTTCATCCCACAAGGTCCATTATGTGGAAATAAAGGAAATTAAGGCAAAATTTTCCTAATGCTAACTTTAGTGAGAACAAATTATGATAAAATCAAAGTACTTAGATGCCTCTAAGGATGAAATCCCTTGGGAAAGCAAGAGAACTTAAATTCGTCAAAGGTATTTTCTTCCCTAAAGGGTTTGAAATCTTGAAGATTTGTTGAATGTTTGTTTTCAAGTGTTTTGGATCTAAGCAACATTTTTTTGATTCCAAGATTATGCACAACCCTATGGATAATGAAGGTAATATTTGTTGAGTTCCCACTTGGACAAATCTAGCTATGCTTCCTCATAGTGGATGATTAGATGCTTGACCACACATGCTCCCCCTTATAGTGCACCCACTTCTCAGGTTAGCTAAGCATCAGTAACCATGAAAATCCCATGGCGTACTTCTCATCTCTACTAAAATCCGTAAGAATGTGGGGTGGCTTTAGAATGACTGTTCTTGCACCAACAAATAGTTTAGGATTTTTGTCTTTCTTAATAAGGGGTTTTAATACGGGCATTCTGTTCGTGGGGGACCATCCATGTGGCAAGAGACCATTTTTTCCCTTCTTGTCAGAATGATCCTCGTGATTCTTGAACTTTCCTCGAGAACCCACACTTATATACCGGATGGAAGTCACTTGGCTTTAGTGTGTTACAGGTTGGGTTGTTCCCTAGGGTGATTAATTTTTCCCACCAGGCAGACCCTCTATGGATAGACAAAAGTGAGCAAGTACATCCATAGTGTGATCGATCTTTGTTTAGAAACAAAGAAAGAACATTTGCGATGTACTTCACTCACACTCGCAAGATTGGCTCAATTTTAAACCCAAATTGAAATATGTCTAACCTTTTAGACAATCAATGTCAAGATCTCCATGAAGCACGAGAGAAGTGCATATGCATTTGAGTGATGCTAATTGCAAAAAATATTACAAAACAATGAAAGCACAAGTTTTTTTTAAGCCTCAAAGCAATGATGAGTTCGTTTTAGAGCACCAAGATCAAATGTGAAGTTGTTTGTTCAATTTTTTAGACCAAAATCGAAGAGTCTAGTGAGTTTCTAAGGTTCGGGTATGTGCAGGATCATGATGGGCCAAAAAGTGGCAATATGGTGGGTATGTGGCTGACGACTTTTTTTAACCCAAAATTGATGAAATGAAGAAAGTTTTTAAAGGAGATTCTCAGCTTTCCACCAATATAAATTATGCTTTACTTTGAATTTATTAAATAATTATTATTCATTTTCTATTGAATTAGGACTAAAGTCCTAATTTTTAGGCTGATTGAAAAACATCTATAACTTTCAAAAGGTGTCATATTTTTTGAATCCAAAACATGTGTCACATTCTATGCTTCACATAATATAATATTAAAAAAGAAAAAAATGAATTTCATGAAGTTTTGACCAAGTTAAAGTGGTCAGACATACGAGTCTTTATATTTTTTAAAAGTTGTCATAAAAAAATTATAATTAATTATTTACTTGGAAAAAAATTACAAAAAAATATGCATCGAAACATGAGTCCTCTACTTATATGTAAAATATTATAAAAAATATTATCATTTTAATGTGGTTAGGGTGGTCATATAGACACCTACTTCTTTTTTCCCCCTGAAATTTAAGTACTACTGTATTAAAATTTCAAATTTTCACCAAATAGATTTTTTTTTTTTGTAAATAAACCTAGTAATTTAGAAACTACATTCAATTTTATATAAATTAAATTATTAAATATTTTTGAAATAATATAGATAACTTATTCAAATTTTTATGTCAAGTTTCCTAACTCTAATTTTTCTAAATTTTTTGCCACTTAAGGGCCTGTTTTTTCCATGATGATCCTACATATACCCGTTCAATTTTATCCCAACTTTGAAAAAATCAATCACTGATTAGTTTTTAAACCTCCAAAAAACAGGGAGTTGGTTTAAAATAGAAAATGAGAGTAGAAACTGGAAGCTCTAGATCATTACAACAAGCATTAAAAAATGCTTTTTCAAGTCTTAATTTCAAACTTTCCAACTCTAATTAGTTCACCTTTGTTCAATTTTGATGTTCAACTCCAACGCCAACCTGCAAAAGATATCGATATTGAGTAAAAAATGAAGAATTCTTTTATGGTTCAAAAATGATTTATACTCCCATTGATGTTAGCCATATATCATCCAACAATTAGTTTTTAAACAACAACAAATATTTCACACTTTCTTAGAAGGATTTGAGCAATTTATGAAAATGTGCCATTCTTGTATATTCCATATAACTGTTGACCTTTCACTTCAAGCAATAATAAATCCTTAGTCCCTTTCCTGGAACATTTCAGTTAGATAGAACTGGTTGCCACATGACTGGTCTTTTGGTATTTCCTATGCCATTAAGAGACATGATATTGTGTCTTGCTACAAAATATTTGTAGAAAGAAATAAGATCTGCATCATAGTAGTACAACAGAGCGCCATAATAAAACTTGGTGTGCAAATCACGTGGCTTGTAGATGGGAAATTAAAGTCATTGATTTTAATAGACCAAACAAATTTTATTGAATTGATGCTATCTTTTCTAAGCGCACACTACTCATATCTTAGCTACCACTGTACACCTGTACAATGTTAAGTTTGAATTTATTGCTGTGAAAAAAATAAGTACAAAAAGATTGAATCAATATTAATGGTGTCAGAAATAAAATCTTGAGTCGATATTAATGGCATCAAACAAAACACAGCCTAAAACGTCACTTCAAACTATGTCTATCTACTCAAATTTAATACCAATTTCCTTAGCCAAGTTGATAAGCTCACTGTCCAGGTATAGTAAAGGGTTTATAATGTATGTAGAACTCCGATTATGATCAGCAGATTGATACACTACTACTTTTGTGCTCAAAACCCACCCCCAGTGGCAATGCAAGATGGGAAAAATCATATAAAATTTCATCATTTTTTTCCAAAAACAATCTCACATGATCGAGGAAAGATTACTAGTTTCGAAGTTGTAGGTCAGTTCGACAAAAACTTGGAAACACTATAGAAAATGGATGTTGAAACTATAGATCAGGATGTATTACCTGAAACTGATCATGAGATAGACTTAGAGATTTTGAAGCCTGTTTCACATGTTAGAGATGGAACTCAACAACTATCATGGAATCAGGTAGTTCAAATTTTAGTGAGATTGTTGAATCATGATAGAGAACTGGTGCAAATTAGAACCACAATTAATCTTGGGAGAATTGCCAAAGCTGTACTAGAGAACATTCTAGAAAAAAATGGTATTCAAGGATCTGGAAATCTAAAATCAGGGACTAAACATCAAACGCACTAGACAAGAAAGTTAATATATGAAAACAAACGTAGATATGAGGCATTTATGAGGCTGCACATCTGAACATTATTGTTCATTTCCTTTTCATCGATCTTTTCCATTGTACGCCTAGATTGCAACTAATCCATTTAGATATGCATGCAAGAGTGGAATCATAGATATGTATGCAAAAATGGAAGCATAGAATAGGCATGTGAACTGCTTGATAAAAGGCCTTTTCCTACAACTTCTTGGCCTACAATGATTGCAACATATGTAAAAAGAGTTTTAGAAACTTTCAAGCTTAATGCAATTGGTAGGTGTGAAGATAAAACAATGAATAAAGGCAACCCTTGTTTAAAATATCTCAAGCTAATGTAGTTGGTAGGGGTAAAACCGAATTCCCAACCTTTTCCCACTTCCTCTCTACTGATGCTAAAATTTGAGCTTGAAACGTGGTATGAACACTCATCAAATAGTTACAAATCTCAAGGGACAAAAATAGCAAAAGTGGAAAATTTTAAAGAAAACAATCTGCAAACTAATAGGCATGAATCTTAAAGAACGAGACATAAATATCTTGCAACGTTTTAAGGCGTTAAGTGATATCAGACATAAAAACAAGTATCTGTTCTAAAGTAAACATTGTCCAAAGAAAATATTCTAAGAAAGATATCTTCAGCTAGACACCAATGCTAGTTAAAGAAAATTATAAATAAACAAGCAATAGCCTTTATCTATTGATCTGAGTTGATGATGGAGACTAGGATACATGCTTTCTTTCCCATATTTAAAATACTATCGTGCTATTAAATTTAGAAAAAGAATAAAATAAAAGAACATCTGCAATAGTCGAGTAAGGAGAGAATACAATGCTTTGTTGGATGTCGATCATCATTTAACTACAAACAATATCAATGCTTCAAATACTATCAAAATATTATTTGAAATGGATGCAGTAAAAGGTCTCCTGATTCAATAGAGAAGGACAACCATGCTGTTGTGCACAATAAGGATCATCAGAGATTTAGAATCAAAGCAACCAAATGTAAGAAATGCATACAAAAGATGTAGCCATATAAAAGAACATTCCATAACAACGTAATAGATTCATACAAATTTCTTTCAAATGATTAAAATGTAGCCATGCCCTCCCTCTAGCATGAAATGTGGATGCCTTTACTACATTTGCTAAAAAATAAACAAGCATTAGCATTTTTAGTAAACTTAAGCAAACCAAATAGAGCATCCCTATGAGATACTTCATCATGTGCTACATATGCAAACAAGGAAATAAGAAATCGAAACAACCAAATGAAAGCACATGGAGACATGATCAAACCCTATCCCATAGTAGGAGTGGTTCCCCTTATGAAGTGGAAATGATTCCCTTTCCCACCCCCTGATAAGCAAGAATGCCAAGATGCAAGTGATGATAATGCAAATACACAAGATTGTAGATCAAGTTGTGTCTAAAATGAGAAGAAAAGCCTCTTATTTATAGATGAGATTGAGAGTCCTGGCAAGGCCGGCGGTGGTGGAATCTTCAGAGACCATTCTGGTCAGCCTATGGGGTGGTACTGACAAGATTTAGGTGAAGCTTCAAACAACATTGCTGAAGCTCGTGCTCTATGGTCCGGTCTTAAAATTGCCAGAGATAACAATTGGGGGAGGCTATGCATTGAAGGTGATTCGAAGCTCATCATCAATCTCATGAAGGGTGGTTCCTCACGCCATTGGAAACTAGCTAATATCATTGATGAAGCCCACCGCCTGACTTCCTCAATTCCTAAGCTATCCTTTTCCCCCATTGGTAGAGTCAACAACAGGGTGGCTGATTGGGCTGCCAATCATGGTGCTGGGCTAATGGATAGGCTTGGTTTGCATAAGGTGCAATGGTCTATCTCCTACCCACAACCAATGCTAAAGTTTATTCAAGATGATATAAAGGCACATCCTCCTGATCTCGTGGCTTTGCAGTAGTGCTGTTACAATCCTCTACCTGTTGTATCCTTGCCACTAACTGCTAACTCCTCATTCTTTCCATGGCTTATGGTGTTGTTTGAATCTCAATTAAATTCTTGGGCCTTTTCACTCTTTTCTGCGGTTCCTGGACCCTTATAACTAGGTTATATTTAACAAAAATAGATGAGATTGAGAGAAGAAGAGGCAAAGTGGATGAATGTGGGACTAATATTCAACCAATGGATACATGCCACTTGTCAAGATGTGAGAGGATGAAGGGTGAGCACATTTTGGTCTTTGTGCAAGTAAATGCTTATTAGGTGAGTTTAAAATTTTAAAACTAGCATTAAATGCATATGGTTGAGAGATGTGGGGCGAAATTTGTTTGGACAAAAAAGTCAAACAAATGGAGTTAATGAGGGAATATTCCTTGGGAATATGCCTTGTGAGGGAAAATAGAGATAATAAATCAAAATAAATGATTTATTGTGTAAGTTGCATTATCTAGAGGATGTGACATGGATTAGAATTAGTTTTAATCATGATTTGATTAATTTAAAAAGAGGTTAGTTGATTTGACCACTTTGACTTAGGCTTTTGGATTGAAATAAATCAAAATGAGAAGAAAATGATTTGAACTTTAATTAAATAAAGATTTTGATTTATTTAACTAAAGGGGATGATGTTAGATAAAATCAAATAAATGTCAATTTATTTAATTTAATAGAATGACCTAAGAGATTTAATTAAATAAAATGAATTATTTAATTAACTAAAGACTATAGAAGCTAATTAAATAAAAACTGACTTTTTTAATTAACAAAAGAACTTTAGAAGATTAAATAAAGTTGATTTATTTAAAGGGGGAATTAATCAAATAAATTGCTTTATTTGATTAACAACAAAATTTGATGTTAATTGATTAGATTTAGATTCATGGTGTCAATCTTGCATGCCTACAAATTCATTATGACCTTTACTCTTTCTTGATTAATTAAATAAATGTTGTAATGCCCCGCCACACAACCCTAGAGGAAGTTTCAATTCACAATAAAAGCATACTAATTTTTTTTTTTATTAAAGTGAATTAAACATACGTGTTCATCTATAATTGACAACATCTCCTAAGGCTACGTAACCGAGATTACTTAAATCCCCATTAACACATCACTTAAAATTCATTGCATTAAACAACTCAAGTAATAAACATTCATTCTACATAAATAAATAACAAGATAAGAAGATAACATCCATAACATATATCCATTACATGAACAACTGATTACAACACTCATTTCCAGAATGATTCATAATTACATAAGTGTTATAATTACTTAAATCCACCTCATAAATACAAGAGGGGTAAAACCAAGTCATTACAAATTGAAATACAACAGTGCCAGAAATGAAAACCAGATCCGCGAGCTGTCCAACTGGATGCCTGACCTCCATGTACTAAAGATCAAGGGGGACCCAACAGTTTATGGTGCATGTTCCACCCAACCAAGTGGTACTCGAAGGCCCACCCCCCATGCTAGGAGATAGTAACAACGCAACATGGAAAAAGAATCTACTACCTCTAACCAAAGGCATACTCATACTGACACATACTGACTCAGCCAAACACATGCACAATATAAGTCTAACACTAATATGGTTACATTGCTTCCAGACATAATATTTATCATGTATGATAAATAATTCATACACACAACACACATCTCAATGTTATCCTAGACAGAGTGTCATCGCACGGTTTGTCATGAGATCTCCTCTAGGAATTCTTCATAGGCTCCGGTAATCCTGGTGACCTCAATTGAATCCCAGCCCTCATACTCACTCATGCGGAATCAACTACCTTTCGTAAGGACAAGATAGTTGACCTTGCCATTCCAAGCCTTCTCACTCACCCCAAGTCTAAACAAGCCCTTGTGTCTGTGAGTGAGGTTAAATTATCTTTATTAATGTGAATGCATCCTAATCATCTAAGTACATTACTTTAATTATCACTTGTTTAAAACACTTTTGAAGGTTACCTGATTTACCTCTTTGGGCTCCAGCCCCTAACAAAAGCCACTCTTGTAATGGATAACATGCTACACAAAACTAGACTCCAAGGGTATCACAGGTGCTACTGACCATTACAACGCAAACTCTCCTTTTCTAGGAGACAACAATTAAGGAAATCCACTCCAACACTAGGAGGAAACAAAACAATTAAAGAACTACCCAAGGGAAACAAACGATTGACTTAACAAAGAATCAACCCACAATCTCTAGAAGACTTTACAATAAATAACACAAATCATCCATTCCCAACACAATCAACATAAGGAAATATAATATTAAAATGCACTGGCAATGACTTTCACTATATTTGGATATCTTAAATCTATTTCCTTATCTAAAGATTTTCGCAGAAATTAAAGTAATATCCTTCTAAATTTTCATTAAAACATAATAATATCTTCCATTAAAATAAATATCTTTTCTCTATCTAACTAACCATGCACACTATTTGTTTCAATTTAAATTGCTGTCTAAAAACTTGCATGCAATCATATGCCTAAAATAAAATATTAAATATATAAATATACTTGAGTATATATGCAACATACTTTATATGTTTAGACAACAATTTAAACTGAAACAAATAGTGTGCATGGCTAGTTAGATAGAGAAAAGATATTTATTTTAATGGAAGAAATTATTATGTTTTGATGAAGATTTAGAAGGATATTATTTTAATTTCTGTGAGATGCATCAATTAGGGAAATGGATTTAAGATATCCGAATATAGTGTATTTCCATACTTGTGCTTTTGATATTAAATTTCCTTATGTTGATTATGTTGGGAAAGGGTGATTTGTGTTTTAAATTGTAAAGTCTTCCAGACGTTATGGGTTGATTCCTTGTTAAGTTTATTGTTCGTTTTCCCTTGGGTAGTGCTTTAAGTGTTTTGTTTCCTCCTAGTGTTGGAGTGGATTTCCTTAATTATTGCCTCCTAGAATAGGAGAGTTTATGTTGTTCAAATCAGTAGCATCTATGATACCCTTGGAGTCTAGATTTGAGTAGTGTGTTATCCATTAGAAGAGTGGCTTTTGTTAGGGGCCGGAGCCCAAAGAGGTAAACCGGGTAACCTTCAGAAGTTATTTAAACAAGTGATAATTAAAGTAATGTACTTAGAAGATTAGGACTAACTTATCACTAATCAAGATAATTTTACCTCACTCATAGACACAAGGGATCGTTTAGAATTGGGATGAGTGGGAAGGCTTGGAATGGCAAGGTCAACTATTTTGTCCTCATGAGAGATAGTTGATTTCGCATGAGTGAGTATGAGGGCCTAGATTCAGTTGAGGTCACCAGGATTACCGGAGCCTATGAAGAATGCCCTGAGGAGATCTCATGACAAACCTTGTGATGACACTCTGTCTAGGATAACATTGAGATGTTTGTTCTGTGTATGAGTTCTTTATCATACTTGATTAATATTATGTCTGGAAGCAATGTGACCATGTTAGTGTTAGACTTATATTGTGCATATGTTTGGTTGAGTCAGTATGTGTCAGTATGAGTCTACCTTTGGTTTGAGGTAGTAGAACCTTGTCCACGTTATGTGGTTACTATCTCCTAGCATGGAAGGCGGGCCTTCGGGTACCACTAGGTTGGGTGGAACATGCACCATAAACCATTGGTTCTCCCTTGATCTTTAGTTCATGGAGGTGAGACATCCAGTTGGACAGCTCGCGGATCTTGCTTTCCTTTCTTGCACTGTAGTATTTCAAAATGTATTAAGATAATTTTACCCCTATTGTATTTATGAGGTGGATGTATGTAATTGTAACACTTATGTATTTATGACTCATTTTGAGAATGAGTGTTGTAATCAGTTAATCATGTAATGGATATATGTTATGGATATTATATTCTTATCTTGTTATTTATTTATGTTGAATGAATGCTTACTACTTGAGTTATTTAATGCAATGAATTTTTTAATTGATGTTTGTTAATGAGGATTTAAGTAATCTCGGTTACGTAACCTTAGGGGATGTTGTCAATTATAGATGAACATGTATGTTTAATTCACTTTAATAAAAAAAATTTAGTATGCTTTTATAGTAATGAAACTTCCTCTAGGGTTGCGTGGAGGGGCATTTCAAATGTTATTTATTTAATTATGTCGCTAATTAATTAAATCCTCTTTCTAAAATTAAATAAATTATTATTTAATTTATCCGCATCACATTTCTAACTATAATTAAATATTCACTCTAAATTATTTAATTATTCTTTAACTTTTTATCCAGTCAATTAAATAAATCTTCAAATTTTATTTATCTAATTTAATCTTTGAATTTTTAATGTTGAATTAAATAATCATTTAATTCATAAAAATAATTATTCCTGGCATATTCCTCTAAATAATCACTTAGTTATCTAATTATTTTTTTACCGCTTAAGTCAAGATTTAATTAAATTAGTCATTTATCTCCTGATTTAATATCTGCTTATTTCTGATGAACATACTTTATGGTTTGATCAGTCAGTCATATTCTTTTGCATGCAAACTATTATTAATTAAATAACTTTATTTAATTAATTAATTCATTTGTGCATTCAAACACAACATTTCTTCTTTATCTTTCACATACAATCTCTATTCTTATAAATTTTGAACAGTCTCAACACCAGATTAAATTATCATTTAATTTAATCTCAATCATGCAGACCTTTTCACTCACGTTATTACTAACATTGAATCTCTATCGTGGGACATTCATTAATCTCAATCATTGATCTATGTTTCGAATATGAGCCAATCGTTCGAAAATCATTTTTTATAAATTGACCTGACCTTTGTCATTATTCCTCCTCCCGAAATCTTTATACTTTTAGGAAGAAAATTCAATAATCTTCGACATTTTGCTAAATCAATAATCAATAGGCCATACTTGCATACTTGTTAAAATATGAGGGCAATTATTATAATATGACAAAATGGAGAAGTGCAATTGAGGTTATTCAAGGAATTATACAAATTTTCGATGATATCTTTCTTGTATTTATGTTTCTAAATTCCATTGTTCTTTGTTGTTAGTGTAGGATTAGATTAGTATATGCTTTTATTAGATTAATCTATTTGTTGTTTTTCCTTAGCGTTATAGGTCACTGCCTCCATGTTGAACACATGAAGCAAATAAAGGTGCCAAAAAAAGGAGATCACCTACATCAGAAAAAATTTATTATGGAAGTTTCTACCATCGAACATCACCAAACAAAGTGCTCAGGTCAATATAAACATTTAAGATAGAAAATTCCTCACTGCCACCGACTTGCAGATAGACCATGTGCATTGACTAGAGAAACATGTGTTTTTGAATATAATGCAAGAGTCTAGAGAATCCTAAGACCTCTATTTATAGAGGCATATGTAATCAATTTTTGGGAAAGCAGAAAAGAGGAAAAATTTCTTTTTATTGTGCACCAACATTCAATTTTTGGGCTCTTCTCTTATATATTATTGTGTGTGTTCATAGTGCCTTGTTTTTTTTGGTTTCATTAGAACGTTTTATGTAATCTATTTTTCTCTATTCCTCTATTTTTGTTACTGTGATTGGTTACACTGATGTATAGTTTATTATCGTTGTCACCATACACATCTTCTGTTCAAGTCCTAAAACTCCATGTACCTGCTTCTATTCAGTAAGGTGAATAGTCTACAATATTGGTCTTGCTATGTGTAATACATGGACACAATAGGGGAGATGTCCCAGTATTTGCTAGGGATAACTTTGCACAACTGTAGAATTCATACTGTACGACGAATTGACAAATTTTTTTATGGGTTTTTTCGCTCACGAGTTAAGTGCTTATAACTATTGTTTTGGCTTGTGGGCAATTTGATCAAGTGCGGAAGTGTTCGATATGTGTGTAGGGGTCAAAAAACAACCTTTTAGAGGTGGCATTCGCTCATTGCCACCTAATGTGCCAGTATCCACCCGCTAAACCACCAAAAAATAAATTAAAAAAATAGCTAATTCTATCACTACTAACATTTACTTGTAAATATTTTATCATTCAAATCTGCTCAAAATTCAATTGGTCTCATTCATGTTAGCACCTTATAAAATTATTTTGGTGCCCATTAAAAATCACTCCTACACATTAATCGCCAAACAAAAGAACTGGACACCAAAAACATTACACCTCATTTAAACTTCATTTTGTGTTCGATTAATTCATATGACTATTTTTTTTTTTGGGTATCCCATTCTTTTCCTTCATTTTACTGCGCGTTGGCTCTAGAAGGTTCTCCTGACGATGGAAGCTTCTCCAAGCATTGACAACTCTCCATGGCTCCTACTGCTCTCCATGCTTTGAGGTAACAACAAACATCATTCTCCTTTCAGTATGCAAACAATGGTAGTGGTTAATCATTTTCTTCTACATCTTTCATGATCCATGAAGTGTTTATTTGATGATTGAAAAATTATTACTGCTTATTTATGAAATAAATCATTCCTCTTCAACGCATTTTCGCCATGAGCTATTTGATTTTGTCGGGTCATGGTGGTGGTTTTTTTTCCCATGGGTTTTTTTGGGGTTAAATGATTATTTCTTCTCCCCATTTTACTGCATGCTCATGGCCTAGTAAAGTTGAGTGTTTCATGATTTTGTCTCCTCAAATGATGA